>SNQJ01S0193423.1:0-16697 GCA_010110895.2 Picea sitchensis
AAAAACAATAATGAGTCATATTTACATCAAACACTATTGGGTCCATTACCCAAACCTTTGTGCTACGGGTCTTTCTTCAAGGGTTGACATCAATGACAACCAACCTTAATCAACACCGCTCAATGAACCAAGTAGATTTTTTAGCTTCAGTTTGAGCATGGGAAGATTCTTCCTGGGTGGCCTCCAGGCCTAGTGAAACATCCATGGGAATCAATAGTTGAAATACCAACCCCACCTGAAAGGGGTTGTGGTTGATTGATCTATGTATGGATCTGTTGTAGCTATGTTGAACATAAGTAAGAATCTCATCCCATTTGTGGGGATGCTTGGAATTGTACTTATGTAGGATATGCACAATCATCTGGTTGACAACCTCGTTTTGGCCATCAGTCTGGGGGTGGAAGGTAGTGGATTTAGTAAGCTTGGTTTCCAATAGTGACCAAAGGCTCGACCATAATGTTTTGAGGAACCGGTTGTCCCAATATGAGACGATGGATTGTGGTATCTTAAAATATACCCACACTCATATGAAAAATCTTGGCAATGGCCTCTAATGTGATTATCTTCTTGCAGGCGCCTACAATCGCCATTTTAGAAGAAACGATCAACCACCACAAAAACACAGTCATTTTCCCACTTGGTTGACGAAAGGCCCGACATGCAATCCATCGAGATGGATTCCCAGAGCCTTTCAAAAGTAGGTAGAGGGGTGTACATGCCCTATTTCTTAATGGTCGGTTTGGCAATGGTGCAAGCAGTGCAGGACCTGATATACTTGTTGACATCCTGTCGAAGTTTCGGCCAATAGAAATGTTGTTGCAAGAATGCCTCTATCTTTTCTAAACTGAAGTGTCTCACCACTCGAATTTCGTGAGCTTCCCAAATCAGCTTCGCTCACTCACTTGATGGAACATTGAGATGGCCCATATGGCACAACAGTTTGTCCTGAAGATGGAAATCAAAGACAATTTTATTTGTGCTCAATATCTGGTAGGTGGTGGTGAAGTCAGGATCTCTCTCATAGAGTTGGGGCCATCCTGTAGAGACATCACACAATACCTCATCTTTGAAGGGNCACAACAGTTTGTCCTGAAGATGGAAATCAAAGACAATTTTATTTGTGCTCAATATCTGGTAGGTGGTGGTGAAGTCAGGATCTCTCTCATAGAGTTGGGGCCATCCTGTAGAGACATCACACAATACCTCATCTTTGAAGGGATTGATGTCATAGGACAGGAGGCACTATTGGCTGACATGAAGATCACTTCCTTGGAGGAGTCATCTGATGGTGTATGGTTGCAGGTGTGGCGTTGTCAATAGGGCTATCCACTTGGCGACTATCACTGAGGAGGTTCTTCTGGATACCACTATCAACAATGAAGTGCAACAGAGTACCCTTCACCCACATCTATGAATGAAAGAGGCACTCGCCTTCCTATGGCTCGTCAAGTTCACCAAGTTGGATCTTGGTGGCAGCAACGGTGGCACTGGGTTCAACGTCAATAATCTGTCTCCTCTTTTCTATTTCCGAATCAGAGTCAAAAACCACATCTGATTCATAGGTTTTCACCTCAACCACCAATGAATTCTTTGAGCAGAAATCAACAGTGTTATTCCAGGGGCTCTTATGGAAGTCACACCACTTCCCGATGTATTTCTTCGTATTTCCATTGTCCAAATTTTTTTGTGGCCTAGACTGTTTTTCCCTAGGTTCCCATATTTTCTTTGCAATTTGTTCTTTGGGTTGGGGCTGCCCTTACCCTGCTTCTCCTATGAGGGGTTCCCAGATCCAAATTTTAGTGTCTTTTGTTTAAGCTTCTGCTCGATTTTGACAGTATATTGATAAGTCGCGCCCAAGGACGAGATGTCTAGAAACTCCATTTCTGTCTGGATGTATCTATGAAGACCGTCATGGTACTTGAGCACCAAATGTTGCTTAGAATAGTTTATACCCAACTTGGTGCGCAAGGTATGGAAGATATTTGTAAACTTTAACACTGTTTGGTCCCTTTCATGTCATAGTGTGGTCCATCTTGTATACAGGTCATCATAACTTCCAACAGGGTATTATTGTTCCTTAATAGCATTCTTGAAGGACTCTGAGGTGAGTGTGATTGTAAATAATGAGCATTCCTCTGTTTCCTTTTTCTCACAGAAAGTCTCCCACCAATATTTGATATGGGGGATGACTTTGAGGAGCACAAATGTGATCTTTTCTCTATTGGAAAAATTATGGACAGAAAAATACCCTTCTAGCAGATTCAACCATTTTTCTACATAATTTGTGTCTATATGACCTTCAAATATAGGAATATAAAATTTTATTTGTACCTTGAATGGATTGGTGCCTCCACAAGAGGAAGATGTGTCGCATGTTGGTAGTCATTGAAGGATTTGTGCAAAACTATCCATCATCACATTCCTATGTTACGCGAAGGCTTCCTCGAGAAACAATTTGAAAGGATATCTCGTCTCGTCGTCTTTATTTTATCCCACCATGGAAGGTCGCTTAGGTGTGCGATATCTCTTATCCTCAATAGAAACAAGCTCGAGACCCAATTCTTTGTACCTTGACCTCGTCGGGGACATGCACTTAGAACGACAAGCAGCAAACCGCTATGATACCACTGATTCAGATTTTATGAGTAGAACAAAATGAATACATATATATATTATTAACACAGAGATTCAATGAAAAATAACAGAGATACGGTAAAACTTGGTCTCTATTCAATAAAGAAATATGTTGAAACTGTAAAATGTAGACTGAAACAGGCTTGCTAGAATGGGGGTGGATTATCTCTGAGAAGAGATGTGACGGTTGTGCTCATTCGCAAGAATATGAGTACAATGAGTCTCCAAAGGCCTTTTTACATCAAACATGAATGTAAAAACCCTAGACATCCAAAAACCTAACCCTAGGAGATGAAGCATCAATATTCATGTGGGCCCCGTTGGGGTAAGTTGGTACATCAACTTCTCGGGGTCGTAACTTTTGCATACGATCTTTGTTTTAGGCACATTATAGCCCATTGGAAAGGTCTATCGAGGACTAGACATTATTCCATCACACTTTGACTTGGGATATAGTGTGGTTGTGGCAGGCCCGAAAAACATTGTTTAGGACCTCAAAATGGACCCAAAATTTTAGGACCTGAAAAGCTAGAAACAAACTGCCAAGATGACATCTGCATGTGAGCCAATAGGAATAGGTGGGTGACCACCAATATCCACCTAGATAAATAAATGCTCAAAATTATACCATCTGAAATAATCCCAAAAACGACATCATTGTGTAGAGCTCGTTGGCATCTTTCCAATGGTGCAAACGACAAGTCAAACGAAGTTCGTATGAAAAATTTATGTGCACTCACGTCGCACATGGGTATTGGTAGTTGACTAGGTAGATTGTACCTCCAGATGATCTAGTTACATGTTGACAAGTGGCATTGGAAAGCCAATGAGAGGTCACCAAGTGGAAACCTCCCATTGGCCAATATTGGTTAATGCATGTTAAAATTATGGAGTCGATGGGGGTCGAACCCACAACCTCCATAACCTCCCAAAGGTCTAACACGACCCTCCATTACCAATACGCTACCATATGTTTCTTAACTAATATATGTTGTAAATTTTATTTGAGTTAGTGTTCAATTTCATGTGGAAAGGGAAAGGGGTTGAGGGATAGCCCCCATCCCCTGGTTTAAATGTTATACCACATGACCATTCCATAAAGTCTACAGGGGGTTTTAAAACCAGACACGAAACATTCATGCAAGAGTATATACTATATATAGTACATAGTATATAGTTTCAACTATATAGTATATATATAGTTTAAAAACTTAACCACCAATGAAAATTCCAAGGGTCGTCGGGAATAGAACCCACGACCTCCACCATTTTCACCGAAGACTTAATTATTATGCCAACGACCCATTTGGTATGGGATCCTCACTAAATATAACATTAAGTTGCCATTTCACGTGGAGGTTGGAGACCCGGGCCTATATATTGAGCATGGATCCCAATGCATGGTTTTTGAGGTCTGCATGAATCCTGATGTGGCACAAGTTCCAATGTAGTGTATGGATTCTGAGGTCGTACAAATGTCTCAATTTGTGTGCCAAGAAGAGATTAACTATGTTCCCTCGTAAAGTGTGCCATGACATATATTGACAGAATATAGTCATGTTTATACTCATTTTTCACAATTTTTCGCAAGGATCATGAATTTGAGGTCTATTTTGTTATTTGAAGTCATTTGTAAAGGTTTTATCTCAAATTTCCATTAATGAGCATTTAACACATTGTTTTGTGTGCCGAAGAGGGTGAAATTGAACCAGTTTTGAAATTGTTCGAATTTATAGTCAAAATTCTCAGAATTTCGCAAGGATTTCATGGTGAAGTTATTTTATTGTTTTGAGTAATGGAATTTAATATCATCCATTAAATTTGCATATGTGAGTAAGTTTACATGAGATTTTGATATTTGAGATGGAGAAAACAGTTTTTATTGACTTGAAGGCAACTTAAAGATTTAACAAAAGTATGCAATATGTGCATAATTGTATGTTTAGACATGATAATTCAAGGATTTAATGAGAATATCCGGTTATCTTTGATGTTGTTGATGATATAGTAGTGCACAATACCCATGGATGTATGTTTAACCCCTAAATGGTATATATGAGTGTGTACATGTATAATTAAGTAACTAGAGGTATGACAGAGCAAGCTTCTAATCTTTCCTTCACCATTGAAGAATCTTGGTTCCTGTAGTCCCCATAAATATACCTCGGGTGAGACTTCGTCTGCATGTAGGTGATGCCGAAAGGGTCGATGTCTATAGGGTTTTGTTGGACTAAGTAACTTGAACCCAAGGACTTGAACCTACATGTGTGCACGTGCCAACAAACCACCTCATACTTCTTAGTACATCATGAGAACCCACTCTACTACAAGTAGGTTGGACTATGTGGAAGATCAATTTATGCATATTAAAGAGGAGATAATGTTAGGGATCTAACTTCCCTAACCCCTCACATAGGTAGAATAATATATTTTCGATGTAGTAAAGGCCGACATTAGTTTATAAGGCCTATTTAATAAATGGGAACAAGTCAATGCAAGAATACCTAATAGAATCTTCCGCTTCTAGAAATATCTTCCACTAAAAGGTTCTTTAGAAGACAAAATTAGAATAAATAAGAGTAGGAGGCATGAGAAGTTTTTTCATGAGAATTATTGTAATAGAGATCTGCTCTACTGGAGGTTGCTCCATCGAAGAGGCAAGTGAACATTTCTTTCTTGAATAAAGGTATACTTTTTGGTGTTTCTCTTCTCAATATTATGTTGTTCCATTGATATCTACTAAATGTTCATGTTCTTTCATATTATATTACATATGTTACCTTACAAGTGGCATTAGAGCACTTTCCTTGGCAGGAATTGTGGGTTAATTGCTTTTAGGGTAGAGAAATGTTCCAGTGTCTTAAAAATACAAAGATATGTCATTCATCGCATAAATATGTGGTCGGGGAAGCATACACACATGAACTACAAGTGGTTCTTAAGTGCTCATTGGTTTCCACCCTTGTAACCACTATCGGTACCCCTTCGAGTGGTAGGGCATCAAAAAACACTTGTATATGAATTGGCCTAGATCTCCTGAATCCCTTCATAGATAAATTGATCGGTCATTTGACTGCCATAGTGCCACTGAGAACAACACTTGGGAATATACTCTCTAGTACTTGGGTAATAAGGTAGTATGACTAAGGGTATGGTCTGGCCTCCTTAGTTGGTGCCCTGCGATATTGGGACGAGTACTACTGTTCAACCTAGCACATATATCAGAGAACTATATCACATGGAAAACCCTTGTTTGTAGAACCCTTAACACCCTAACCCTTGGGATGGAAACATAACAGAAAATTAACAAACAAGATCTAATTTCATGCAACCTTTCCTCCTGCATTCGGGTTGTGAAATTACTACACATTTCTTCCTGTTAAGAATCTGGGCATTTCGTCACTGTAGTATTATTTAGATTGTACTTTAACTCTACAAGAGTAAAAAAAAAGAAAAAAGAGTATAGCGGTCCAGCCAACACCCTTATTTGGGACCTATCCCACTAGATTCCCCTTTTCGCCCTGATAGTCGTTATACCTATCACCTGTAACCATTTTTTTCTGTGGTCCCACCCAGCCTTCCCAAAACCTATATTTTCCACATATCCCTTTGGATTCCTCTCTTTTCCATGTTTTTCATGATACCCCTCACCTCTAATATTTTTAGTGTGGACCCGTCTGCCTATTTTGCCTCTGCCCAAATATCCACCACCCGCGCCCAAGAACTCAATACCTTGATTTTCGATAATCTCCATAACAAGGAGGACATCAAGACTATCAATTCCAACCTTGGCATGCTCAATTCCTTTATTCATACACTCCAGGACCAATGTAAAAACATCAAAGACACACTTGCCCAATTGGTGAGAAGCTCCCCGAGCCCTACTTCTTCTGAACAACCTACCTATCAAGAAGAAAATGACTCATCCTATTACCAAGGCCATCATTCCACCTACCTTCCTCGAGAGATTTTCCTTCCTAGAATTGAGGTGAACAAATTTGATGGCTCAGATTCCACAGGCTAGTTCACTCAAATTGAACATTATTTATCTTTGCGTGGAATTAATGATGATTTAGCCAAGATTCATTATGTTATCCTACATTTGGATCTATAAGTTTGGCAATGGTGGCGAAAGGCACGCCAAGGGTATGTGGCTTGGACACAGTTTGTTGCAAAGCTTTATAACCTCTTTGACTATGACACCCATCATTTAGGTCGATTAACCAAGTTGAAGTAGTCTGGGACAGTGGAAGACTTATTGCAACCTTTGACCACTTGGATTTTAGAACGGAGGGCATGCCATATTCCTTCTTCCAGGAATTATTTATCAATGGTCTAAAAGATGAAATTCATGACCATGTTCTCATGGCCTACCCCCAAACTTGGTTGGAAGCTACTTAATGAGTCAAGGAAGCCCAACAGGTTGTCTCCTCCAAAACTAGAAAACCACCTTTTATTCCTTGCCCTAAACCCACCAATCCTACCCCTACTGCAAGCCCCCTCAAGACCCATAAATTAACCTATGCAGAAATGGTTGAATGCCAAACCAAGGGTATTTTCTATAATTGTGGTGAAAAATATTTTCTAGGGCACAAGTGTAAGGAACAAAAACTTTTTATGGCCATGACAGAGGATGTTTCTAATGAGGAGGCAGTTGTTCCCCTGGTGGACGAGCTACCACCCATAGTTGATCTAACTCCACCCTCTGATCCACCAGAATTTGAACCGATTATTTCACTAAATTTCCTCATGGGCTTCTCTACTCCCCATACCCTCAATCTAATTGGTTACATTAACAACCAGAAAGTCATAATTCTTGTTGACAGTGGTAGTACCCATAATTTTATTCATCACCACATTTCCCAAGAAGTCAATTGTTATATCCATGCCATCAATAATTTTCGAATCATGATTTTCAATGGAGGGTCCATGAAATGTGGAGGATGTTGTGAAAATGTGTGGCTCCAAATTGGTTAGTATAACCTGAAATCCCATATTTTTTCTATAGACATGGGTAGTTATGACATTGTTCTAGGTGTTGAATGGTTACACTCTATGGGCCCCATTCTCATGGATTTTAAGGAATTAACCATGCAATTCCAACAAGAGGGACAATAGTATCAGTTTCAAGGAATCACAACAGGTTCCTCTGAGATCATCAGTTCTCATCGAATGGAAAAGATTCTCAAAAAAGTTCATTCGGGTATTATTTCCCAACTCGACTCCATTCAAGCAATTGAGACACTCTCAGTGCATCCTGACCTCCAATCTATCATATCCAAACACCAATTTGTTTTTTCCACTCCCCAGGGACTCCCCTCTTCCTGTGGTGTTCATGATCATTCCATTCCTCTTATCCCCAAAGATATTCCTCCCAATTTCTCCCTTATCATCATCCCTTTGCCCAGAAGAATGAAATTGAGAAAATCATTCAAGAATTGCTCGAACCAGGTGTTATTTTTCCTAGTACTAGCCCCTATTCTTCTCATGTGCTCATGTTACTCAAGAAAGAAGGTACTTGGTGCATGTGTCCCAAATTTCGCACCCTCAATAAACTCACCATAAAAGACAACTTTCACATTCCTGTCATTGATGATCTCTTGGATGAATTAAGTGGTGCTCAATACTTTACTAAACTTGATCTTCGTTCTGGCTACCACAAAATCTGTATGAAAGAAGAAGGCATTCCTAAGACTACCTTTAGAGCTCATGAGGGTCACTATGAGTTCTTGGTCATGCCCTTTGGCCTGTGTAATGCCCCTTATACTTTCCAAAGTCCCATGAATCATGTCTTTCATCCTTTTCTCTGTCATTTTGTCTTAGTTTTCTTTGATGATATTATCATCTATAGTAAAACTTTGACATCCCATCTCACCCATGTGGATCAAGTTCTCCATATACTCTTTTAGCACCGAATTTCCGTCAAACTATTGAAATGTGCCTTTGGAATATCAGAAGTGGAGTACCTGGGTCATATTGTTGGAAAGGAAAGTGTAAGGGTGGATCCTAAAAAAATTGAATCTATTTAAGATTGGCCTCACCCTAAAAATATTAAGAGCTTGCATGGATTTCTAGGTTTAACAGGTTATTTTAAGAATTATGGAAAAATTGCAGCACCTCTCAATGCTCTCCTTACAAATATTTCCTTCACTTGAACTCATGTCACTAATCACTCCTTCCATGCCTTGAAAGAGACTATGTGCACGATGCCTGTCCTGACACTTCTAGATTTCACCAAGACATTTGTATTGGAACGTGATGCGTGAGGAAAAGGAATTGGGGAATTCCTCATGCAAGATGTTCACCATTTGGCCTTCACTAGAAAACATGTTTCAGACAGAATTTTTCATCCAGGAGGATCTAAGGAACGCTCACAGAGGTCTAGGAAGATTCGGAACGGTCACAGAGGTCCCAAGGGATCCATAAATTATATGGATTTTATGAGAAGAAAAAAATGAATACATATCTATATTATTAACACAAATATACAATGAACAATAACATAGATACAATAAAACTTGGCTTATATTCAATAAGGAAATATGTTGAAACTGTAAAATGTAGAATGAAACAAGATTTCTAGAATGGTGGCAGCTTATCTCTGAGAAGAGATGTGACGACTACGCTCATTCGCAAGAATATGAGTACAATGAGGCTCCAAAATCATTTTTACATCAAACATGAATGCCAAAACCCTAGACATCCAAAAATCTAACCCTAGGAGATGAAGCACCAAAAGTCACATGGGCCTTGTAGGGGTAAGTTGGTACATCAATTTCATGGGGTCGTAAATTTTGTATATGATCTTCATTTTAGGCGCATGATAGCCCGTTGGAAAGGTCTATTTGAGGAATACACATTATTCCATCACATTAAATTTTGCCTTTATTGTGTTTTTGGCAGGCTCAAAAAACGTTGTTTATGGCCTCAAAACAACCCCAGAAGTTTAGGACCAGAAAAGATAGAAAAACATTGCCAAGATGAAAATTGAAACTACCAAGATGACATATGTATGTGAGATAGTTGGAATAGGCGGGTGTCCACCGATATCCACCTAGATCTATCCTCCCCCCTTAGGAATAAATGGTCTCCATTGCATTGATTTCCCCCATCAGATGAGGGAATTTCTGTTGAATTCATCCCTGGGTGAGCCACTTTCCTTGGTGCAGGAGCTACCTTGCTTTGACAACATGATAAAGATGAAACTTGTGTTGGCGAGTTCCCTTGACCTGTGTGTCCACGATCTAATCATTGGATGCATGTTCCATGCAGTCAGGGTTGAGCTCTATCAGTGTCAACTGTTCTACTACCTCTGAGGTGTCCAATAATGGTGGAAAGTATGGTTGAAAATGGTCCACATTAAACATTGGGTGCAAGCCAAGGAAGGGGGGAATGTTGAGCTCAAAATAATTGTCACCCACAACCTTGGTGATTGCATAAGGTCCATAGCATAATGGATGAATCTTCTGATGGGGTCATGTAAGGTGTTCTTTTTGCAAGTTTAACCAAACTTTAACTCCTACCTGAAACTTGTGTGGCACCCGGTGTTGATCATGGCATTGCTTGTACTTGGAATTGACTTCTGCAAAATATTATGAACCTGTTGGCGGATGTGTTGGATCCTCTCAATGCGCCAGGTATATTTTTCAGGTTCAGTTTGAGCATGGGATAATTTTTCCTGGGCGGCTTCCATGGGTAGTGCAACATCCATGGGACACAATGGTTGAAATCCAAGCCCCACCTGAAAGGGGTTGTGGTCGAATGAGATATGTATGGATCTTTTGTAGTTATGTTGAACATAAGTAATAATCTCATCCCATGTGCGGGGATGCTTTGAATTCTACATGTGTAGGATATGCACAATCATCCAGTTGACGACCTCGTTTTGGCCATCCATTTGGGGGTGGAAGAGAGTGGATTTAGTGATCTTGGTGTCCAGTAGTGGAAGTGGACTTAGTGAGCTTGTTGCAACACTGCCTATGAATTTTCTACATCGAAGTGTCCCACCACCCGACTGTAGTGAGCTTCCAAAATCAGCTTTGCTCACTCGCTTGATGGAACATAGAGATGGCCCATATGGCACAATAGCCTATCTTGAAGATGGAAATCAGTGACAGTTGTATTTGTGCCCAATATCTAGTAGGTGGCGACGAAGTCAGGATCTCTCTCATATAGTTGGGTCCATCATGAGGTCTTGTGGCCACAAGAGTTTATCACTGTGGTGAGTGCTGCAACTGGTGGGTGGTTGAGAAAATTAGCGACGTGATTGGTGATTCCTATCTTATACTTGATGTTGAGATGGAATTGTTGCAAGTATGTGGACCACTTCTGATGGCGGTCATTCTTCAATTTCCCCTACGTCTACATGAACTGCATCAAGTTATGATCAGTGTGGATGTTTGTCTCCTTCCCAAGAATGCAATTCCTCCACTGGAGGCAGGATTTCATAGTGGAGTACATTTCGTTGTCATAAGTATGGTACTTATGGATGACATCTGATAATGTCTCACTATGATAGGCCATGGGGTGGTTGTGTTGAGTGAGAGCTATGCCCACGTCAGATTTTGAAGCATATGTCTTTATATCAAAGGGTTGTTGCAAGTCTGGTAATGAGAGAACTGGGGCTGAGCACAAGTGTTGCTTCAAATCATTGAACGCTTTTTGTTTTGATATTCCCCACACAAAATTTTCCTTACCACCACCCCTGGTTACTTGGCTGAGGGCCCATGCAATATGGGAGAATCCCAACACGAACTTGTGATAGAAATTGGGAAGACCTAAAAATATCTAGAGCTCAGTGAGTGTCTTTGGGGCTAGCCAGTCACGAATGAATTGGATATTTGTTGGATCCACATGCATCCCATGCTCCTCAACAATGTAGCCTAGGTACTGGACCATGTCCATGACGAAGGGTCATTCTTCCAAATTTGCATATAGCTTTTGATGTCATAGAGTGTGCAAAAGCTATGGAATATGTTGCAAGTGTTCTTCCCAATTCTTGTTGTAGATGAGGATGTCATCCAGATACACCACCACAAAATAATTGGTGAAAGGATGCAATATATCGTCCATTCTCCTCGTGAAATTTTATGGGGAATTCGTCAAAACAAAGGGCATGACCAACCATTCAAAAAGATTTTTTTTGGACTTGAAGGCAATTTTCCATACATCTATCTTCTCTATTGAGACCTAATGGTAGCCAGACTTCATATCAATATTACTGAAGTATTTTTCCCCCTTGAGTTGGTCAAGGAGATCGTCATTTCAGGGAATTGGGTACCATTTCCTAATTGTGATTTTATTTAGGGTTTGGTAATTGATGCAGAGTCACTAGGTCCCGTATTTATTTTGCACAACCACGAATGGGCTTCCACACGGTGATGAGTTGGGTCGAATGTGCCCTTTTTGGAGAAGTTATTAGATCTGACACCTGATCTCCTCATTTTCTAGCAAAGAGTAATGATAGACTGGTCCATTGGGTAGTGATGCGTTGGGGGTTAGATCGATTGAATGCTTGACCTGACAGAGTAGAGGTAACCTAGTGGGTAGAAGAAGATGTATCTTTATTATTCCACAACCTTATCCACTTGCTTTTGTTGCATGGAGATATCGGCCACGAAGGCCATGGATGTGGTTGCAACCTTCTGCTCACTTTGAGAGAAAATCATGAAGAACAAAAACTTCCTGGTATGACAGATGACCTTCCTGCATTGCTTGGTAGAGATCAAGGAAATGGAAGTAGGTGGGATTACCTCAGGTATCCTGTCCAATATCCTGTCCATAGTAATAATAAAACTGTGAGTCCTAGACTCATATATAGCATGATGTTTCCAGAAATAAAGTTGGCCCAAAATAACATCACAAACTTCAAGGGGAGCGACATCACATAATACATCATCTTTGAAGGGATTGATGGCGTAGGACAGGAGGCACTGTTGGCTGGCATGAAGATCACTTCCTTGGAGGATCCATTCAATGGTGTATGGTTGCAGGTGCGGTGTTGTCGATAGGGCTAGCCTCTTGATGACCTACGCTAAGATGAGGTTCTTTTGGCTGCCACTATCAACGATGAAGTGAAACAGAGTACCCTTCACCCACATCTATTAATGAAAGAGGCGCTCTCCTTCCACTGGCTCATCAGGTTCACCGGGTTGGATCTTGGTCGTACAAATGGTGGCACTGGGTTCCACATCAATAATCTGTCTCTACTTTTCTAGTTCTGAATCAAAGTCAGAACCCGTATCTGATTCAGAATATTTCACCTCAACCACCAATGACTTCTTTGAGTGGCAATCAACAATGTTATTCTAGGGGCTCTTATGGAAGTCGCACCACTTCCCGGTGTCTTTCTTTGTCTTTCCATTGTCCATATTTGTTTGTGGCCTAGAATGGTTGTCCTGAGGATGCCCATATTTTCTATGCCCTTTGTACTTTGGGTTAGGGCTGCCCTTACCCTGCTTCTTCTGTGAGGGGTTCCCAGATCCAAAGTTTTGTGTCGTTTTTTTAAGCTTCTTCTCGATTTTGAAAACATATTGATAACTTGCGCCCAAGGACGAAATGTATAGAAACTCCATTTTTGTCTAGATGTATGTATGTAGACCATCATGGTACTTGAGAACCAAATGTCGCTCATAATAGTTTATACCCAACTTGGTGCGCAAGGTATGGAATATATTTGTGAACTTTGGCACTGCTTGGTCCCTTTCATGTTGTAGTGTTGTCCATCTTGTAGACAGGTCATCATAACTTCCAATAGGGTAGTATTGTTCCTTAATACATTATTAAAGGACTCCCAGGTGAGTGTGACTGTAAATATTGAGGGTTCCTCTGTTGCCTTTTTCTCACAAAAAGTGTCCCACCAATCTTTGATATGGGGGATGACTTTGAGGAGAGAAAATGTAATATTTTCTCTATTTGAAAAATTATGGACAGAAAAATAGCCTTCTAGCAGATTCAACCATTTTTCTACATCATTTGCATCTATCTGACCTTCAAATATAGGAATATCAAATTTTATTTGTACCTTGAATGGACTGGTGCCTCCGCACGAGGAATATGTGTCGCATGTTGTTATTCATCGAAGGATTTGCGCAAAACTATCCATCATCTCGTTCCTCTATTACGCGAGAGCTTCCTCAAGCAACAGTTTGAAAGGATCTCTTGTCCCAACGTATTTATTTTCTCCCACCATGGAAGGTCGCTTAGGCATGCGAGATATCTTATCCTCAATAGAAACAAGCTCAAGACCCAACTCTTTGTACCCTGACCTCGTCGGGGACATGCATGTAGAACGACAAGGAGCAAATCACTCTGATACAACTGATTCGGATTTTATGAGCAGAACGAAATGAATACATATCTATATTACTAACACATAGATACAATGAAAAATAACAGAGATACAATAAAACTTGGCTTCTATTCAATAAATAAATATGTTGAACCTGTAAAATGCAGACTGAAACAAGATTGCTAGAATGGTGGAAACTTATCTCTGAGAAGAGATGTGACGGTTGTCTTCATTCGGAAGAAGATGAGTACAATTAGGATCCAAAGGCATTTTTACATCAAACATGAATGTCAAAACCCTAGACATCCAAAAACCTAACCCTAGGAGATGAAGCGCCAAAATTCATGTGGGCCCCGTTGGGGTAAGTTGGTACATCAATTTCTCGGGGTCGTAACTTTTGCATACGATCTTTGTTTTAGGTGCACGATAGCCCGTTGGAAAGGTCTATCCGAGGAATACACATTATGCCATCACACTTTGACTTTGGCCATAGTGTGGTTTTGGTAGGCCCAAAAAACGTTGTTTAGGGCCTCAAAATGGCCCCAGAAGTTTAGGACTCGAAAAGCTAGAAAAAAATTGTGAAGATGACATCTGCAAGTGAGCCAATTGGAATAGGTGGGTAGCCACCAATATCCACATAGATCAATACATGCTCAAAATTATACCATCTTAAATCATCCCAAAAATGACATCATTGTGTAGAGCTCATCGCTAGCTTTCCAATGGCGCAAACAACAAGTCAAACAGAGTTCATATGCAAACATTATGAGAACTCACGTGGAACATGGGTATTGGCAGTTGTCTCGGTAGATTGTACCTCCAGATGATCTAGTTACATGTTGACAAGTCGCATTGGATAGCTAATGAGAGGTCACCAATTGGTAAACTCCCATTGGCCAATATTTGTTAATGGATGTTAAAATTATCGATTCGATGGGGGTCGAACCCACGACCTCCATAACCTCCCAAAGGTCTAACACAACCCTCCATTACCAATACGCTACCATATGTTTCTTAACTATTATATGTTGTAAATTGTATTTCAATTTCATGTGGAAGGGGAAAGGGGTCGAGGGCTATCCCCCATCCCCTGGTTTAAATGTTATACCACATGACCATTCCATAAAGTCTGCGGGGGGTTTAAAAACCAGACACCAAACATTCACACAAGAGTATATACTATATATAGTACATAGTATATAGTTTCAACTATATACTATATATATAGTTTAAAAATTTAACCACCAATGAAAATTCCAAGGGTCGTCGGGAATAGAACCCCCGACCTCCGCCATTTTAGCCGGATACTTAATTGTTATCCCAACGACTCATTTGGTATGGGATCCTCACTAAATATAGCATTAAGTTGCCACTTCACGTGGAGGTTGGAGACCAGGCCTATATATTGGGCACAAATCCCAATGCATGTTTTTCGACGTATGCACAAATACCAAGGTGGAACAAATTCCAATGTAGTATATGGATTTCAAGGTCGTACCGATGTCTCAATTCGTGTGCTAAGAAGAGATTAACTATGTTGCCTCATAAAGTGTTTCATGACATATATTGACGGAATATAGTCAAGTTTATACTAATTTTTTCACGATTTTTCGCAAAGATCATGAATTTGAGGTATATTTTGTGATTAGAAGTCACTTGTAAAGGTTTTATCTCAAATTTCCATTAATGAGCATTTAACGCATTGTTTTATGTGTCGAAGAGGGTGAAATTGAACCAGTTTGCAAATTGTTTGACTTTATAGTCAAAACTCTCAGAATTTCGCAAGGATTTCAATGGTGAAGTTATTTTATTGTTTTGAGTAATGGAATTTAATAACATCCATTAAATTTTCATATGTGAGTCAGTTTACATGAGATTTTGATATTTGAGATGGAGAAAGCAGTTTTTATTGAGTTGAAGGCAACTTAAAGATGAAACAAAAGTATGTAATTTCTATGTAATTCAAGTTTTTTTGTGTGTGTGTCATCTCACTATTCAGTAAAACTAATCTTCAATTTATGATTTTTTGGGTAAAAAACACATCATCGGAATTATGAAAACCACCCCAATACGATTAGTAAATTATTTTGGATTAAGTTAGATATTGCATGTATATACTTAAAGAAATAAGTAGCGTTGGAGGATTTATGGATCAAATGGTATCATATCTAGTTTTGGCACGTGTTGCAAGTTGTTGATGTGACATGAGATCCAAGAGTTCATTCAGTGAAGATTTTGAAGGCTCTTATCAAGAAGGCAAGATGAGTAAAGTTCTCATGAAGTTGAGTTTGCAAAAGAACATTAATCGACAAATCCAGAACAAGAGTTCTGAGTTGAGAATGCAGTTGCAAGCTCTTGAGGAAGAGAAGCAAAGGCTACAAGATCGACTGTTATGTCATGGATATTTTCATACAAGTATTTTTCATGAATTAGAAAAAAAGTTGTAGATATTGGCACCATCAATCAGTAAAGTTGGACAAACAGAGAATGTAAGGTCTCCACTACAAGAGAGACTATCTCCCTAAAAAAGCATGATCGAGAAAGAAGACTCTTCACATTACTCTTCCTCCCATCAAGATGGAGAATGCTCGAGAGTAGATGAAGTTGTTGATTAAGGTTGGTTTTCATTGATGTCAACCCTTGAAGAAAGACTCGTAGCACAAAGTTTTGGGTAATGGACCCAATAGTGTTTGATGTAAATATGACTCATTATTGTTTTGTCATGTTTGATAAGAAGTAAATATGGATGAACTCCAAAGTGGTCCCCTTATGG
>SNQJ01S0193423.1:16707-34464 GCA_010110895.2 Picea sitchensis
TGTATGTGTATGGTTGTTCATTTGTTCATTGCTTATTTACTCTGCAGTTATTGGATAATAATGCTTCATTGATATAACACTTGGATTATATGGTTAAAAGGGATTAAATTGCTCTATTACTGATTCACCCCCCCTCTCAGTAAAGTCTCTTATCAAGAAGGAAAGATGAGTAAAGTTCTCATGAAGTTGAGGTTGCAAAAGAACATTAATCAACAAATCCAGAACAAGAGTTCTGAGTTGAGAATGCAGTTGCAAGATCTTGAGGAAGAGAAGCAAAGGCTGCAAGATCGACTGTTATGTCATGGATATTTTCATACAAGTATTTTTCATGAATTAGAAAAAAAGTTGTAGATATTGGCACCATCAATCAGTAAAGTTGGACAAGCAGAGAATGTAAGGTCTCCACTACAAGAGAGACTATCTCCCTAAAAAAGCATGATCGAGAAAGAAGACTCTTCACATTGCTCTTCCTCCCATCAAGATCGAGAATGCTCGAGAGTAGATGAAGCAAAGAGAACTTCAGATGAAGAACTACTATGTAAGAAATTAGGCTCACTTTCCAGTCCAAAGAAGAGTAACATGTGTAAGGAATCTTTAGGGAAAGATGTGCATGCTACAGGAGAAGGAATGAAGACGTTTTCCACTGGTGAATCGTCTAGTTATCCATGTGCTTCATGTGGAACTAGAAACCATGATGTGGAGAAGTGTCGAAGAATACAGTCTATGCGAGTAAATCCTTCCAAGAAGAAAGCAGATAATTTCTCAAGTCAGAGGAAAATGAGGAATGATAAGAAGCGAGCATGGAACAAGAAACCCTGCTCTTATTGTGGTAAGAGTGGACATCATATTGAGAAGTGTTGGACACTTTACCCACACTTATGTCTGAAGCATAACAAAAATGATGTAAAGACACTTGTAAGAAGATAAGCAACAAGTCCAGATGAAGTTAATGGTCTTACTTAAATTCTTGGGAATGAATACTTCATGATGGATGGTCTTGTAAAAGTGATATATGAATACATCGAAGAATGGTTCGCGGATAGTGACTCATCTCGCCACATGAATGGGATGAGATTGGTATTTTTTAGTTTCTCACAATCCAACATAGATTGCTTTGTGGGATCTAGAACCAATATTAGACAAGCAATAAGAGGGTATGTTTATGTAATATTCCAGATCGAGTCCGGAGGATTCCTGGGAATCGAACATATGTTGTATGTTCCATACTTGAAGGTAAACCTACTCTTAGTTGCAACATTTGAGGATGAAGGCTATGCATTCGCATTATATAGTGGACATGTACTTGTGTATTCAAGAGAATAAACTCCCGACACCGCAATAGTTCTTGGTATTCATAAAGCGAGGTTATACATGTTACTGTGAAGACCTACAATTTGGTCTAATGGTTACTTGGATTCGACATAAGATTGAATTTAATATTCAACATCAACGTAAGATGCATTGTCAGAGGTCGAAAGTTGCAAGACTCCTTCTAGTACACTGGGGAGAATGAGTCCATAAGTAAACCATCTCTAAATTTTTTGTAAATTTATATGTATATGTAAATATCTCCTGAAGTTTATTTGAAGGCTTGTAAGCCATTCATTGTAAATTATAGGAGTCAGAGGGACTCTGTAAATTTCTATATGGCCACCTTGTATGAGAGAGGAATTTTGTAACAGAGTTTCTATATTTCCACCTTATATGATGTTGAGAGTGAGAGGAATCKCATTCGAGATATTTCTAGATATCCACCTTTACATATTTTTATAGAGTGAGAGGAATCTCGTTAGGAATATTTCTAGATAGGCACCTATACATATTGTTTTACAATGAGAGGGATCTTGTTGTAAATATTTCTAAGCCTTTAGACAATAGTATGGACAATTGTATTGTCTTGTAATTAGCTAAAGGGATACATATGGATTGAATTTTAGAAGAAAAAATTCTTGATTTTGAAGAATTGAAAGTGAAGGAATAGAAAAATGCAGGCAATTGGAATGTGTAGATCAGAAGCGGAAACAACATTGAAGTAATGCAAAAATTTCTAGAGTTGGTAAAGGAGAAATAATCCTCTTCAGAAATAAGAGGCATAAAGGTGCATGTTATAATCATCTTTAGAATACTATGTCATGTTTGTGTGGATGTATACCTTGAACATAAGAAAATCAGGTACATATGATAGTAGTACCGATCAAGTTGTTTTATAAGTCAGGAGAGTAATGGAAAGATAATTCATTCAGATACTTCTACATATACATCAACAATACAAGAACAATGAGTCCAAAAGGACAAGGCATAGATCACCATTCGACTTGGTTTCATATTGGTCGAGATGGACTATATTTAGAAATATGAGATGGGAGTGGATGTTGAAATACAAGATACATGTATTGCAGTGATTCAGTGAATAGGAATTTTGTTGTCAGGGAATATATAAGACAGAACTAGAGATATTAGTGACAGTGTCAGAGGCCAGATTCAGATCCATGTTTAAGAAGCAGGCAAAAATACATTAATCTAGTACCTAAGATCGAAGACCCAAGATGAAGACTAAATTCCAAAAGAGTTAGCAAGATGGAAGAGTGACATATTATCACTAAGTTGTTGAAATTCTATACTTTTGGAGGTCCAAAATTTATTCAGTGGGAAGGTGTGATCTAGGAGGATCTAAGGAATGCTCCCAAAGGTCCAGGAGGATCTGGAATTCTCACAGGGGTCCCAGGGGATCCATAAATGCTCAAAATTTGACCATCTCAAATTGTCCCAAAAAAAAAATCATTGTGTAGAGTTTGTTGTCGTATTTCCAACAGTGCAAAGGAAAATTCAAGCGAAGTTCATATGCAAAAGTTATGAGCAATCAAAGTTCAGGTCAAAACAGGAAAATTCAAAGGTCAAAGTACTCGAGAAAAAAAATAGGTGACACGTATCACCACTGCAAGGGTGACACATGGAACATGGGTATTGGAAGTTGATTGGGCAGATCATACCTCTAGATGGTCCAGTTACATGTTGACAAGTGGCATTGGAGAGCCAATGAGAGGTCTCCACGTGGAGACCTCCCATTGGACAATATTGGTTAATATATGTTAAAATTATGGAGTCGACGGCAGTCGAACCCGCAACCTCCATAACCTCCCAAAGGTCTAACATGATCCTCCATTACCAATATGCCACCATATGTTTCTTAACTATTGTATGTTGTAAATTTTATTTGAATTAGTGTTGAGTTTCATGCGGAAGGGGAAAGGGGTCAAGGGATATCCCTCATCCCCTGGTTTAAATGTTATACCACATTTTTAGGAAATGAGGAACACTTCCACGCTATACCTAGCAGAAGAGAGGAAGAAATATTTAATCAAGAAAGTAAATAACAAAGAAAACACACAATACACAGAGATTTTACCTTGGAAACCCAAACCGGGAAAACCAACATTCCTTGAGTTCTCTACTCTCTTATTGTCTTATTCATTCAAAATAAAAGGTTACATGTCTAACATTGGTCCACACCTAAGACACAATCAACATCATACCCTCTTGATTTACACAATAACAGCCCTGTAGCCAATTCGACTTACATCTACATGACTAGCAACCTCTAAAATGATTTCTCTAAAGATTATCTTTTACATCATTACAACAAACTTTCTTTATAGGATTTATAGAAAGAAAAACCCTAAATAAAAGGCACCCAGAAATGGTTATAGATTCATGCATATCATTGGCTACAAATCCCATGAATCTCGATATTCTGTTATAGTCGACTACTAATTGTATTACCCGTCAACTACCAATTGGCCTTCATTCGGTCTTCAGTCGGTTTCCAGATGCATGCATGTTGACATCTTCGACTTCATGTTGATGTCTTCATCCTTCAACTTTGACTTTACCCAATTGAACCACCTCTACCTTCAACTTCGACTTTACCCAGTCAAACCACCTCAACCTTCGAATTTGACTTTACCTTGTCGACCCACCTTGACCTTTGACTTGTTGTCGATTCACCTCAACTTTGACTATCATTCGATCAACCTCGACTTTCACTGAAAAGAATATAGCAACCCAATATTCTCCCACTTTTTGTTTTCTTTCCTAAAACAAGGAGACCTCTAAAATTTCGTTCACAGACCCAGGGCAACAATGCCCATTTCCTCTTTTCACCAAGAGAACTTCACAACACTCACAGACTTGGCCAAAGAGTCTAGTATGTTTTCCAATGTGTCTAATTTCTCCAACAACACCTTGTTTCTCTCCACCATGTCTCTCACAAAATGGTATTGTACATCAATCTTCTTAGTCTTGGAATGATAAGCAGGGTTCTTTACCAGAAATATTGTGCTTTGACTATCGCAACTTATCTTCATAGCTCTCTGATCAAACCTGATTCCTGAACACATCTTTTGAAACAATATTGCTTCCATAAGTGGATTCCATGTATTCATATTTTTTTGTTGACAGAGCTATGATCGCTTGTCGCTTACTCATCCATTTGATTACTCCACCGAAAATTTTGAACACATATCCACTAGTCGACCTCTGTTGATTCAAATCTCCAGCCTAGTTGAAGTTGACAAAGCCATGTACATTTAATTCATTGTCACCTCCACGTTTTCCTTGGTAGCATATAGCATAATATTTTGTGCCACACAAATACTCTCTTGGCAGTTGTTTAGTGCTCCTTCCCAGGTGTCTAAATGTATCTAATCAACACTCCAACTGCATGGGAAATGTCTGGTCAATTTCAGACCATCGCATACATTAGACTACCAACAACATTTTCATAGGGAACATGTGCCATGTCCTCTATTTCCTCATGAGTCTTTGGACATTGTTTAAGAGATAGCATTTCTCCCATAGGAATTGGCACTTCACAGGTTTACAATCCTGCATGTTGAAATGTTTCAAAATTGTTTCAATATACTTCGTCTAGTTCAACCAGAGATTTTTAGTTTCTCAATCTCTCTTAATCTCCATTCCTAGAATGAAGTTCATTGCACCGAGATCCTTCATGTTGAACTTGGAGGATAGATACTTCTTCACCTCCTTTATTGCATCCATGTTGTTTCCAATCAACAACATGTCGTCGACATACAATGCTACATATATGAAATTCCCACCTTCTTCCTTCACAAATCCCAAACTAAGGGTGTATGTGTCGAAATTTTGGTACCAGATCCTTGGTGATTGCTTTACACCATAGGGATATTTTTAGTTTGCACACCAAATATTTTTTCCCTTTAATACAAATCCTTCAGGTTGTTTCATGTAGATTTCATCTTCCAGGTCCCCATGTAGGAACATTATCTTTACGTCCATTTTTTCTATTTCTAGATCAAATGTTGCAACCAAATATATTAGTACTCTAATGGAAATTAATTTTGCAACAAGGGAAAAATTTCATCGAAGTCGACTCCTTCGACTTGGGAATACCCATTTTCTACAGATGGGATTTCTTCCACAAGGAATTTTGACTAAGTCCCATGTCTCATTTTTGTGCAAGGATTCCATCTCTTCAACCATGGCATCCTTCCAGAGTTTTCCCTCTACTGAGTTTACTACCTCCCCGACAGACTTGGGCTCATCTTCGGTGGTAGTTAACACAAATGCATAATGGAATTCGAGCGGGCTTTACCTTTCGATTGGTTTTCTTACTCTTTCTGACCTCATTAAAAACAAGGTCGGTTGTTCCACCTCTTCTTTTGATTCAGTCGAATCAACTAAATCAAATTATTCGTTCCTCGATTCAAACCCCACCTTCTCTATATTATTCTCAGTCTGAACAATTTATTCTGGCTCAGACTTACTTCCAACTTCTCTGAAGACCACATCTCAACTATAAATTGTTTTCCTTGATGCAAGATCATAGAGCTTATATCCTTTCATTCCTTCTTTGTATCCAATGAAAATACAATTGACTTCCTTCTTGTCAAATTTGATCATCTTTTCCTTGGGAACATGCACAAATGCATCGCAGCCAAATACTTTGAGATGTGAAACCAAAGGCATCTTACCCGACCATACCTTATGTGGAGTTGTGTCGACTAGCGCCGACAAAGGATACATTCAACAGATTTTTTGCATTTTGACAGCCTCCACCCATAATTCTTGTGCGATCCCAACACCATTGAGCATGCTCCTCACCTTGTCCATCAATGTTCTTTTCATTCTCTCAGCAAAACCATTTTTTTTTGGGTTATATGGTGTGGTATTTTGGTGTGCTATGCCACACTACCTGTAGAAATGATCAAATTATTTTCCACTGAATTCACCACCATTTTCAGTTCTTATCACCTTAATCTTCTTATCTGTCTCATTTTCTACAGGAGATTTAAACTCTTTGAATTTCTCAAAAACCTATGATTTCTTTCTCGAGAAAAATATCCATGTCTTCCTGGAAAAATCATCTATGAAGGAGACATAATACAGGGATCCACCAAGAGAAGGAATTGAAACAGAGCCAAACACATTACCATGTACCAATTATAGAATCCCATTTTCCCTTGTCACTCCAGATGGGAACCTCACCCGACTTTGTTTTCCATATATACAATGTTCACAAAAGTCAACTTCTAAATTACATGCAGGAAATTCTTTGACCGTACCTTTGTTATGCATAGCTCGAAGTCCTTTCTCTCCAATGTGTCTCATCCTCTTGCGACATAGCATGATTGGGTCGAATTTATGATGACTTTTCAAGTTGGTTTGAATCAACTCATCCTGATTTGCATCGAATCGAGTCGAAGTGGAGTCAAAATTAGGAATAGCAATGTTGTTGCATCTAGTCGATTCGACACTCACTAGTAACTTGTATAGGGTTCCAATCTGAAATCCTTTCATTAATACCATCGCACCTCTGACCATATTGCACAAATCCTTCTGAAATAGAGTGTGCACCTCTACATCACTCATCTTGCTGACAAATATCAGGGTTCTTTCCAAACCCAAAATGTGTAGCAGTCCTGGAAGGGTTCTACTCGTCCCATCCTACAGTATCAGTCAAACTCTTCCTTGTCCGACAATTTTGGTTGTTGATTCGTCCCTCAAGAACACATATCCTCCTTCGTATCATTCATATTCATAGAACCATTCTCTATGTGGTGTCATGCGATAGGATGCTACTGATACAATCAACCAAACATATTTATCCGACTGTGTATTGGTTGACGCGAGGTACACATCGCCTCCTTTATCTGGAGTCTTATTTCTCTCAGTCGACTACTTCTTGTCAAATTATGTACTGACTTCCATTTCCTTCAACTTGCATTCCCTTTTGTAATTCCCAACTTATCACATTTATAGCATCTTCTCGTTGACTAAACATGGGATTTATATATACCCTTCGACTTAGAATTTCTACCAGAGAATTTTCCTTTATCTTTGTCAATCGGTCGACCTCTCACCACTAAAGAATATTTGTTCAATCCTTCCATGTTCTTCCTTCTCATTTCTTCTGACAGTAGAGATGTAGCCATATCTTCTAGCACTAATGTGGTTGTATTACTCCATATAGCAACAACTAAGACATCCCAAGAGTATGGCAAAGAACATAATAGGCTAATACATTTCTCCTACTCAGTGATTTTAATATCCACAGAATTTAACTATCTTATAATGGTCTTAAATGCATTTAAATGCTCAATCACCGAACTTCCCTCACTCATCCTTAGAGGATACAGTTTCTTTATGAGAAACAACTTATTTACTAGGGATTTCGACTAGTACAAGCTCCCTAAATTGTCCCATGGTTTCTTGGTCGAATCTTCACCTGAGACATTCAACAATACTAAATTTGAAAGACAAAGTCGAATCGTATTCCTTGCTCTTCTCTTGAGTTTCTTCCATTCTTTCGTCGACATACATGTTGGCATGGTACCTAGACAGACTGTTGTCCATTTTTCTCGATCTAAAATGAGATCTTCTATTTTAATCTTCCAAAGCTCAAAATTCTGGCCATTGAATTTTCAAACTCTATTCTCGAGTTGCTCGTCATTCTTTAACACAATCTTTAACACAATTTATGACTTACAACTCTTATTGAACCTAGGGTTTACCTCAGAGATACGATTGTTAAACCAAGATCTGATACCACATGTTAGGAAATGAGGAACACTTCCATGCTAAACCTAGCAGAAGAGAGGAAGAAATATTTAATCAAGAAAGTAAATGACAAAGAAAACACACAATACACAAATATTTTACCCTGGAAATCCAAATTGGGAAAACCATAATTTCTTGAGTGTTTTTCTCTCTTGTTGTCTTATTCATTCAAAATAAATGGTTACATGTCTAACCTTGGTCCACACATAAGACACAATAAACAACATACCCTCTTTCTTTACACAAGAACAACCTTGCAGCCAATTCGTCTTATATCTACATGACCAACAACCTCTAAAATGATTTCTTGAAAGATTAGCTTTTACAACATTACAACACGCCTTCTTTATAGGCTTTATAGCAAGAAAACCCCTAAATAAAAGGAGCCCAAAAAAGGTTACAGATCCATGTAGATAATTGGCTACAAATCTTGGAAATCTCAGGATTATGTTACAGTGGACTACCAATTGGATTACCCGTCGACTACCAGTCGAACTTCATTCAGTCTTTATTCGATTGCCACATGCCCGCCTGTTGACCTCTTGTTGGTTGACCTCTTCAAATTGATGTCAACCTTTGACTTCGACTTTACCCAGTCGAACCACCTCGAACTTCGACTTCGACTTTACTCGGTCGACCCACCTCGACCTTTGACTTGTTGTCGATTCACCTTGACTTCGACTGTCAGTTGATCCACCTTGAATTTCTCTGCAAAGTGTATAACAGCCCAACCCACATGACCATTTCATAAATTTTGCAGGGGGTTTTAAAACCATACACCAAACATTCACGTGGGTGTATATACTATATATAGTATATAGTTTCAACTATATACTATATATATAGTTTAAAACATTAACCACCAATGAAAATGCCAAGTGTCACGGGGAATAGAACCCCCGACCTCTGCCATTTTAGCTGGAGACTTAATTTTTATGCCAACAACCCATTTTTTACGGGTTCCTCACTAAATATAACATTAAGTTGTCGAATTTCACGGGGAGGAGGTTGGAGGCCCGAGCCTATATATTGGGCACAGATTCCAATGCATCACAAGCATCCCAATGCATGTATTTTGTGGTCTACATGGATCTCTAGGTGGAATAAATTCCAATGTAGGGTATGGATTTTGAGTTCGTATGGATGTCTCATTTTGCGTTCCAAGAATATATTAAATATGTTGTCTCATAAAGTGTGCCACGAGGTATATTGACAAAATATAGTCATGTTTATACTCATTTTTCATGATTTTTCACAAGGATCGTGAATTTTAGGTCTATTTTGTGATTTGAAGTCATTTGTAAAGTTTTATCTCAAATTTCCATTAATGAGCATTTAACGCATTGTTTTGCGTGCTGAAGAGGGTGAAATTGAACCAGTTTGGAAATTGGTCGACTTTACAGTCCAAATTCTCATAATTTTGCAAGGATTTCAATGGTGAAGTTATTTTCTTGTTTTGAGTAATGTAATTTAAGAGAATCCATTAAATTGGCTTATGTGAGTCAGTTTACATGAGATTTTGATATTTGAGATGGATAAAGCAGTTTTTATTGACTTGAAGGGAACTTAAAGATGAAACAAAAGTATGTAATCTCTATGTAATTTGAGTTTTTTTATTTTATGTTGTGTCATCTCACTATTTAGAAAAACTAATCTTTAGTTTATGATTTTTTTGGTAAAAAACACATCATCATAACTATGCAAACCACCCCAATACGATCAGTAAATTATTCTAGATTAAGTTAGATATTGCATGTATGTACTTAAAGAAATAAGTGGTGTCTAAGGATTTCCGGATCACATTTGGGCCAATCAATATATGAAAAGGAAATGTTGGATATTCTACATGTTGTGTATCTCTAGTGTTCTTGTCTATTAAGGAAACGCTTCCATATTAAAACTGATCACTAGAGCCTCAAGTATTTTCTGGAACAGAGAATTTCCTCCCAGGAGAAATGAAAATGGGTAACCAAGCTATCTGGCTATGATTATGAAGAAGAAGGGTCCCTCTTTTCCCTCTCCTTCATTGTACCAGATTGGCTCCAAGTTGCTCTCTAGGAATGGTTGCAAGACCCAAAAATCTCTCGCCTGATCCAACAATTGTAAGAACATTCTCCAGCTTCTCTAGGGTACTCTTGGCACAATAATGAGCTTCGCTACAAATTCCATATATATTTAAGAAAACAGTCACAACTTAAATCCATGGTGTTGTCTAAGCTTCATGCTTCACCCATAGTCAGGCATTCAGGGTTTATGAAAACCTATGAAAGGGTCAAACGTTCTTTTTTTCTGGGATGGTATGAAATAGGACATACACACTTTTGTGGTTGAATGTGATGTTTTTCAAAATAAAAAGGGAGAAACAGTCAAAGCACTAGGCACACTGCAACCCCTTCTAATTCCCCCTTCTATTTGGTGAGATATTTCTATGGATTTCATTGTGGGCCTACCTAAATCCGACAATAAGTCAGTCATCACGGTGGTGGTTGATCGTCTTTCCAATTATGCTCATTTATGTGCTCTTCAACATCCTTTCACAACATGCACAATGGCTCAATTTTTCATGGATCATATATTCAAACTTCATGACATGCCTCATTCTATTGTCTCTGACAGGGATCCCATGTTCAAAAACATTTTTTGGAAAGAATTATTCAAGCTACACAGAACCCAATTTCATATCAGCACCGCCTATCATCCCCATACTGGTGGCCAAACTGAAATTGTCAAAAAGTGTTTGGAAACATATTTGAGGTTTTTTTCATATGACTGAAAACATCAGTGGGCTTAGTGGTTACCACTAGTTGAATGGTGGTAATACACATCTTACCATACATATACTCACATTACTCCTTTTGAATCAATATATGGAAAAAATCCCTCGTCAATTCTCTCATACATGACATGTGTCTTGAAGTTTCGAGAGGTTGATAAAAATATTACAATATCTGAGGCCATTCTCCGAACCCTCAATGAAAATTTGGTGATGGATCAAATCGCATGATGAAAAAAGTCAATCAAGGTCATTTTGAATGTCAATTTGCTGAAGGGCACAAGGTGTTTCTTCATATACAACCTTATAAGAGGACTTTACTCAAATGTGACCATTTGCAGAAGGTTTCTCCCAAATTTTATGGTCCTTATACAATTCTCAAGCGCGTAGGGCTAGTCACCTACTAGTTAACTCTACCTAGTGATTCTAAGATACATCCTATTTTTCATGTCTCATGCTTAAAGAAGGTGATTGGAACTAAGTGCTAAACTCAAACCAGTATCCCTGAGTTGGATGAAGAAGGTTCCATTTGGTTGTAGCTCTATGTAGTCTTGTACCAGTGAGAGCATTGTCTACTTCAATGCACCATAAAGGAAGTGTTAGTGCAGTGGAAGGATACCACTCCAAAAGATGCCACCTAGGACTGCCACCATTCTGCAATAATTTCCTCATCTCAAGCCTTGAGGACAAGGATTTGTTTCAAAGGGGAGGGCATTTTAGGGACCTAACCTCCCTAACCCTTCACATAGGTAGAATAATATATTTTCAATGTAATAAAGGCCAACATTAGTTTATAAGGCCTATTTAATAAATGGGAACAATTCAATGTAAGAAGACCTAATAGAAGCTTTCGCTTCTAGAAATATCTTCCGCTAGAAGGTTCTTTAGAAGATAGAATTAGTATAAATAAGAGTAGCATGCATGATAATTTTTTTCTTAAGAGTTATTTTAATAGATCTCTTCTCTGTTGGAGGTTTCCCCCTCAAAAAGGAAAGTGAACATTGTTTTCTTGAATAAAGGTATCATTTTTGGTGTTGCTCTTCTCAATATTCTTTTGTTCCATTGATATCTATTAAATATCCATGTTCTTGTGTATTATATTACATCTGGTACCCTACAAATAATTGGTTTCTATGAGAATTTGGATAATAAGCGAGATGAGAAGTTGGATAAGAATTTAAATGAGAAGTTCAACAACTTTAAAAAAATGTTAATTGAAAAGTTGATGGGTCTACTAGCTCGGGGCATACCAGAAGAAAACCACTGGACTACACAACACATTGATACACACAAAGAAGACACTTTTAATTCAAGACTATTTATCCATCCACAACCCTTTTTGGGTCCACACAACAATACATCAATGGATACTAACATATTGCATCATTCTCCTAAGGTGGATTTGAACAAGTTTGGCGATTCTTACCCATTAGGATGGGTTCCCCATATGGAAAATTACTTTGTCCTCCAGGGAATTACTAATGGATTGATGAAACTTAGGGTGTGGGTCATGTATCTAGATATAGAATGATGACAATGGTAGGAATGGAATAAAAAAACATATATAGGTTATATCTCTTCGATTCAGTTTGTTAAATCTATCTATGCACACTTCTAGAGAGATACTCACTATTTAGGGTGGCTTACCAACTTACACCAAATAGGCTTAGTCACAGACTTTATGGAGGCCTTTGATAACTTATCCATCCATACAAGGGACTTAACATATTCTTTCTAAAAAGAATGTTTCATTAGTGTCCTCAAGGAGGATATTTGAGAACATGTTATGATCCAACGTCCTACTACATGGTTGGAAGTGACTTAAACGTCCCTAGAAGTAGAGATGATGATAAATGAAAAAGAAAAAAAACATATCATCATTCCCCGCACTCAGCCTTCCCAGGGTACTTCCTCAAGAAACAATCCTACTCATCCCTTGAAAGTACAAAGGACCTCTCCAATGGAAATGATATATCACCAAAGACAAGGACTTTGTTATAATTGAGATGAAAAATATGCTCTAGATCATCGGTGTAAGGAACATAAATTGTTCCAAAATGATATGACCACTCAAGCCATGATCGAAGACATAAGTATTGAAGAGACACCACTGTTACAGGTTGAATATACCAACACTCAAACTGAGGCATGTATCGAACCTCCATTCTCTCATGAAGAACCACTCATATCCTTATTTATGTTAGTGGTAGCATCAGACAGGTATTTCCACACAGGTCTATGTGTCTAGACATATGTAGATCGTCTGAAGCATTCTACTCTTGAATTTACTTTAATTAAAGGAATTATTAAAGTAAATTTCTTTTATTAATTAATTATGTAATTAGTTAATTAAGTTATTTGAGGAAAGTGTTAAAATAACTTAGCATGCAATCTTCTCATGCAATCTAAATCTCAAGTGATATTAGAAATAGAATGTAACTCACGATTATAAAAGAAAGTCTAGGGTGGAGGAAGATACTTGAAATTTGAGATTCTTGAGAGTAGAGGATTTACTTTTGAGAGAGTTGGATCACAAAGGACTGTGATTCAAGATCTTGGATAGCTTGAGAATGACTTGCATCTAGAGATTAGTTTAAGGATAAGATAGAACACAGGAAATGTAGGTGGGTTTCAGTTCGAGGAATCCACAAGAGAGTGTCACGTCATACAAAGTTTTCCATATAAGTTTTTTGTATGTGTACGCGGGTTTCATTGGAGATAGTCATATACATATGAGGGCTTATTGAAGCAAAGTCGCGTACACCTCGAAAAGAATGCAAGTATGGTGCATACAACATGTCAAACTTTACCAGGTTTTTTTGTAGATGTATATCTCTCAGTGGGCCATTATCCATGTTACAAGAGCCTTGATTTTAGCATAATAAAATTGTTCTCAGCACAAGTTTTCCCTCCATGATTTTTCCAGGGGAATCTACCCAAAAATATTGGTGTTTATGTGTGCTTGATTTGGTTTCCTTGTTTATGCTTTTGTTGCATGTTTAGTTGATTACTCGGTTATGATTTAATTCAATGAGTGTTGGAGTTAACATTTGAGTGTTGAGTAGTAGAAATTTCAACATGGTATCAGAGTAGGTTCTTTGAAGGGAAGCCAGATCTCATATCCATAAAAGATACATAACCAACAGGTAGAAATCGAAGGACGTATTTCTGGAAAACAACCCTACAAAGGTAACTTGTTTTTGTAGGTGTACAAGGGTGTATGTGTGTCACAAAAATCATAGTCATGTACATAATTGGGAGTCCTTGAACACAGTTGCGTATACATGGATATCAGTGGATATAGTTGCATACATATGAAGGTTGTAGTGGTGACAGTCGTGTACATACATGGGTTACAATGGTGACAGTCGCATACAAGTTCATACATGTTTGTACAAGGGCAGTTTTAAGCAACAAATTATTTCCAGGGCAATTTATCAGGTCTTAGGGATGGAAAGCGCAATATTGAGAGTTGAAGACAGACTATATGGAGCATCCAAATTCCTATCTTGGAAATCAAGGGTAACTTTGGCGTTGAAGGAGTATGACCTTTTAGAGTTAGTGGATAAGCCAGTTACTCCACCAACATATCTGACAGCTTTAAGTGCTCACAACAAGAAGGAGATCAAAGAAGAGAGGGTCCTCCTAGATTCCATGAAGGATCATCTAATCCCTCACCTAACTGAGAAAAAGACGACCAAAGAGATGTTTGATGTCTTGGTAAGTTTATTCCAGAGAAAGAACATGAATAGGAAGATGGTCTTAAGGAATAAACTCATATCGATGCAAATGTCTAGATCTGATAATGTTACCATCTATCTCATGAGGATCACACAAGTGCGTGATCAACTTACAGCCATAGGGGAGAAAACAAAGGATGCATAGCTCATGAATGTGGCATTGAATGGCCTTCCCAAGTCTTGGGAACCATTTCTCAAGGGAGTTTGTTCTTGGTAAAGTATCCTTGATTGGCAAAGACTTTGGGATGATTGCATCCTAGAAGAGACTCGAGAGTATTATGAGAGAAAAAAAGAAAGGAGGTAGTGAAGAGAACTTGGCTCTTGTTATTAAGACAAGGAAGGGAAAAGGAAAGGGTTCTAGAAATAAGGGTAATAGTGATGGAGGATCATCACAATGGGGGAAGAAGAAGGACTTGAGTAAATCAAGTGTTTCTCATGTCATAAGAATGGAAATTATGCATCTTAGTGTCTGAAGAAGAAGAAGAAGGGTAATGGAAATACGTAGACAACAACAACAACAGATTCGTGGATTGATGAGTTTGCAAAAAAGTTTGAGAAGGATTACTCATTGGTTTCTTTCCTTTCTACCAAGACAACAATGAGGAGTGTTTGGTTCTTGGACAGTGGTTCATCTCGTCATATGACAAAATCACGAGAGCTATTTAGAAGTCTGATAGAGAGTGACACAGATCTTCATGTGAAACTTGGTGATGATGCCAAGTATGCAGTGAAGGGTGAGGGAACAATTACATTCTAGCTTGTGTTAGGAGGATTGTTAGATGCCCAAGATGTGCTTTACCTACCAGGTTTGAAGAAGAATTTCCTTTCATTTTTTACGTTACTTTTGAGAGAGGGAGGGTACTCGTACATTCAAAGAAAGCTAGCCCAAAAAACATAGTAGTCATTGGGGTTAGAGAAGGAACTTTATACATGTTGCAGAGAAAGCCTGTTCAGGATTTGGTACATGATAGTGACAACTTATGCAAGTTTTGGCACAAGAGGTTGGGACACCTACACTACAGGGAGTTGTCGATTCTAAGGGGGATTGTTACAGATATTCAAGAGTTCAAGATTGAGTAGTAGGGAGTCTGTAGAGGGTGTGCACTTGGAAATCATTCCAAGTCTTATTTTCCTAGAAACAAGAGTAGGTCCAAATGGATTTTGGATGTTATTCATTCAGATGTAAGTGGGTTGATTTCAATAGCATCATTACAGGGATCATCATACTATGTGACGTTTATTGATTATTTTTATAGGAAAACCTAGATCTTCTGTATGAAGGCCAAGAATGAGGTCTTCATTCGTCTTAGAGAGTTCATGGATCAGGTAGAGAACCAGACAGGCAATAATATCAAGGTATTTAGGTTAGATAACGTGGGAGAGTACACCTCTAATTAATTCAAGGATTTCTGTCAGGTGGCAGGTATCAAGAGGGAGTTGGTAGTATCATACAACCCTCAACAGAATGGGGTTGCAAAGAGAAAGAATCGTTCCACCATCGGTTCTGCCAAGGATATGATACATGACCAGGAGTTGCCTATGTTCTTGTGGGAAGGGGCATGTAAAATGGCAGTGTATGTGCAGAACAATATTCCTCACAAGATATTGGGGGACAAGACTATAGAGGAGGAATTCTTAGCAGTGAAGCTAGATATTGGTCATTTGAGGATATTCGGTTTCCCAATTTACATTTGTGTGCATGTGGATAAGAGGATGAAGTCGGAGCCTTCGGGACAGAAGGGTATATTTTTGGGGTACAATGAGACCTCAAAGGCTTATAGGATCTTCATTCCAGGATAGAGGAAGATAGTTGTGATAAGATATATTAAGTTCGAGGAGAAATTAACATATATGAGTACTCAGGATTCATCAGCAATGATAGAGGATGAGGATCAACAAGCTTCGTAGGATAATCAACAGTACACAATTCATACTTCGGGTGCAGAGGAGGAGTTATCCTGTTTCATTCCTTCCAGGAGACCCAGATGGCTATTGTAGACATTGAGGGATTTTGGTGAGACTCCTGGGAGTGCAGTTAGAGAGTGAAGGCCTCTGAAGAAGTTTTTGAATTATATGGTGCTTATGAGTAACATCATTGTTGTTGAGCCTTCTATTTTTGAGGAAGCAGCATATCAATAGGTATGGAGTGAAGTCATGATAGAGGAGTCCACCTCTATTATGAGGAATGATGTTTGGGACATAGTGTTGAGACTGGAGGGGAAGTCATTTGTGAATTTTAGGTGGCTCTACAAGATCAAGAATGTTTCATATGGTAGCATAGAGAAGTTCAAGGTGAGATTTGTGGTGAGAGGGTTCTCCTAGAAAGAGAGAGTGGACTACGAGAAGAAATTTTCTCTAGTCACCGGGTATGCTTCTATTTGAGTTATTATTTATATTGCTTCAATTATGAGGTGAAAGATACATCATATGAATGTGAAAAAAACGCTCCTCAATGGGATCATTGAGGAGGAAGTATACATAGAGAAACCTCAATACTTTGAGGTACATGGGACGGATTCTCATGTGTGTAGGCTTAAGAAAGCTTGTACAGACTCAAATAGGCACCCAGGGCATGGTATTCCAGGATTGATGGATACGTGCAGAGTATGGGTTGTACCAAGAGTGAGGAGGATCATAACTTGTATTTCATACTTTTTGGAGAGGATCCTCTCATCTTGGTTTTGTACGTAGATTATTTGTTTCTCACATATACAGAGGAGCTTATTGTAGAGTGCAAAGCAGATTAGCTAGTGAGTTTGAGATGAAGGAAATTGGCTCGATGCATTATTTCTTGGGGTTAGAGGTATGGAAGGTATCAGGAGAGATCTTCCTTGGACAAGGGAAGTATGCATTAGATATCTTGAGGAGATTCAGGATGGAGTATAGAAAACCGATGGCTACGCCTATAGTTACCAATATGAAGAATATTGACACTTCAGATTCAGAGTTGGTGGATCCCATGATATACAAGCAGTTGATAGGGTCCTTGATGTATTTGGTCAACACCAGGCCAGATATTTGTTTTTTTGTGAACACCTTGAGTCAATTCATGGTGGAGTCGAGTTAGGTGCAGTGGATCATAACGAAACATGTGCTCGGGTACTTGAGAGGTACAATGGGGTATTTTTGGATAGGCATTTTGGTTAA
>SNQJ01S0193425.1:2556-17757 GCA_010110895.2 Picea sitchensis
GATCTGATTGGATAAGAGATTGGAGGTCTTATTGTCACCTTCGCAATTCCCAATGTACTATATGGCAACATATCCAAAGTTTTTCTCGTAGTCGGTATATTTTAATCATATATTTTTCCTTTATCTTGCTTCAAGGTTGATTAATGCTAGCATTAGTTCGAATGTTTGTATTATAATTTTTTGCTGCCCGAATATATCTGCAAGTTTTGATATGTAATAAGCATATTGAAAAGTTTTGATATCCAAGATTTGTAGTGATTGAGAATTCCAAAGTTTATAGCGTCTTTGGCGGATGTATATTTCTTGAAATGTATTGACACTTATTCCAAGATGCGTCAATAGGACTGACTGCGTAAATGTTCACATGACGCGATGTTCTGCAACACCCTTAACAACTTAAATGTTTGCATTCCACGAGGTGCTTAGACAGCTTGAGAGTCTTAAATGTTTATGTAAATACAGTTCTCGGAGTACATTTTTCCTCAAAATTTTCTATATAGTTACAGTGAGTTTTCACTTGATTGTCTACCACCAGTTCAATAGACATTGTATGTTTCGTCCTTGTTCTGCCATTGAAGCTACATACATTGTTTGTTGGTTTAGTGACTGCTTCTTCTTCATTGGTTTGTTGGTTGCTTCCATTGTATGCTTCATCCTCGTAATCATTGAGGCTACATACATTGTTTACTGGTTCGGTGAGTGATTCTTGTTCGCTAGTTTCTCGGTTGCTGCTTGTTGTTGTTTCGCTAGTGATTCGAGTTGTGCTTCTGCATTTCATCATTTCCGAGTAAGTTTCGATGTCGTGGTTTCATTTTGTATTCCTTGTTTGTTTTTTAGTTTGCAGTTTGCAAGTAAGAATGTTTGCTTATTTGTAGTCGCATGTTCCTTGTGTGTTTTCGGTTCCTTTTCTGTTTGGGTTGCAGTTTCGTAATCGTTGGAGATACATATGTTGTTCACTGGCTCGGTAGTTCTTGTTGGTTCGTTGGTTTCCAGGTTTCTGGTTCTATGTTTTTGGCTGGGGTTTGTGCTTTGGGGCACTGGGGGTGTAATTCAGCCTCTTCGTGCTTTCTCCCTTGTTTGGTCCTTGCTAGTTTCTTTTCTTTGATTTGGCCTTGCAGGGTTGGGGTGCAGTGGCGGTGGTTAGAGATTTTTTTTTTTGGATTGTTATTGTTTTGTTTGGGGCGCTTTACGGTGTTCATCCCCTTCACCCACCAATGGATATGCAGTTGTTTTATTTTCCATGTCTACCGGAGTTGAGATCTGTTATTTTGTGATATTTTCCTGGTGCTGCAGTCCTACCATGAAAGAAAATAATTGCATGTAAAATTGTTCTAGGATTACATGTGAAGTTACAATACCCGTTGTTTTTTTGTTGGAATAAAGAATATGTATGAAGGGTACATTTATAAACCATTTATGGTCAGATGTGTGGATATGACATGACATGTCCTTTATCCTCTACATAGACTGGTGTGTGTAGGATGCAATTTGTGTTGTTCTTGACACATGATATGTGCAACAAATATTCTACAAGATTATATTTTCATGTGTGGAAGCATGTGTGGGTAATTAGCCACGGAAAACTGAGAACTTGTATTGTGTGCACAACAGTCTGTGTAGAGGATAAAGAACATGGATAGAGGGCACATGTGGATAAATTCCCAGGGAAATGTAGAAATCGTTTAGCTGCAACCATGCAGTTGCGTGATATTTTGTGCCTTGTAATATATTTTGGCCAAGGAAAAACATTGTACATGTTTACAACCATGGATAGAGAAGCGCAAAGGTTTATGTTTATGCCTTTGTAGACTGTTAGTTGAGTCATTTTTTATCTATGCACATATTGCTTGTTCTGCATTGAATACCAGCTTCCATTGTTGTTCATTAAATTTTGTGGGTTCCCAAATTGAAACAAATAGAGAAGCTGGAGAAAAGGAGAGAGTCTCGACTGCATCAGCTGAAGAGGATATAGAAAGGTGCATGCTCTTACTGTTGTTTCATATTGCGTTGTTTTGTATTTCATTTATGGTTTGGATATGTGTTAAGCTAGTTGTGTGCCTTCCTACATGGTAAGTTTTCTTGGTTGCATATGTTTATTCCTATACACTAAGCTAGTGCATGTCCATTGTGTTTGTGTTGCATTGTTGCATTTAAACAAACAGAATGGTTGGACAGGACGAAGGACTCTTTGGCGGGTAAACAAACCTGTTTCTTTTTGTTTTAAATGTATGTTTTAAAACTAACTTGCCTTCATGTTGATTGCATCTTCCACGTTGTTGCCTTGGAAAAAACAGGTTGCTTGGACAGGGAGATGAATTCTTCTATGCAACAGTAGAGGGTTATGTGGTACAATCTTCTAAAAGGTATACCGAGTGTGCCGGAAAATTAAATATACAAACTGGGTGTGGGAATATAATATAGAATACATATATTTGCTTAGTCCTGATGTCCATCTGCAAATGCTTGCATTAGAAAAAGTTGGACTAGTGAGACGACCATGAGCACTCAGTCATCCCAAACATCGGCGGACCGACAAGGCCAAAGGTAAATATGCATGTGCGCTTCTCTTACTATGTTTACTAGACAAATTTCCCAGGCTATATATTCATCTGCCTCTGCCTCCTCTTTGATAACTGATGATACGATTGATTGTCTGCGATGCGGTGAAAATTTTCCATATATTTATGGGCATTGCCTCAGTGGTGTTATTCGAACCGTGGGCAACACAACCGTGCACTGTATGATCAGGAAGTCGTTGTTACAAAATGTGCTTCCTGAGTTGGCAGAGTTGTCATATGAAACATATCTACAGAAAAAGGCAAGCAGTGTCTACATGCTGCGACTGCTTCGGATAAAAAGCAAATTCACCTTAAATGAGGACAATGCAATTTTGCATATCGGCTGAAAAGGGGAAAAAAAAAATTATATGAAACTTTGAGAGGAAATGAAAATACCTCATGTCTCTCTGTAATATTTGTTCAACATCCAAATGAAATTTTTTTTCAACAGAAAACAAATGCGGTGACGTCTTTTCTTTGTATATCAAATTGTTTGGTGCAAAGGTCGATGGGTTCTACTCTATGGAACCTTCTGGGAACTTGCTTGTGGATTGTTTAAAGTATGGTTGGTTCTTGGTTATCTGCTTTGTCTGTCAATTTGTATACCCTGGAACTCCAACTATTCTTTGGAGGACATCGAACAATATAATTTATTTTTTTTAGCCAGCTGGGATGCAGATCCGCCTGGTAATTTCTATGGCATTGTGACGCAACTGTACCGTCGCTTTCTTTAGCAGATTTCCTTGATCGACGAACTTGGTCAAACTATTGTTCTGAAATAATTTGAAATCAACGAATATATAGTGTCTGAACTGCGACTGTCCTCACATACAAACAAGAGGCTCTTAAAATACAAATTGACCGTTGTTTTTGCATTTTTGCTTATTCGATAAAGTTAGTTAGATTAATATCCTGGAATAATTTGAAATCAACGAATGTTTAGTGTGCAGAATGAAATTGTGCTATCATATGAACAACATGCCCTCAAAATTCAAATTGGTCCTTGTTATGCTTGTGGTTATAGAATTAAAAAAAAAAAAAAAAATCTTTCCTTGATTCTTTTAAGAATAAGCGATTTAACATCCTTTAATAATTTAATGTGCCAGTTCTCAAGTCCATCTGTCAATCTGTATATGGCGGATCTCTGAACACTATTTGGAGGACAAGGAACAATGAAACTACAATGTTGCCCCAGGTAACCCACAGGTTCATTTGTTAATTTGTATATCGCGGAGTTGTGGGTAGCTTTTGTACAGTGCAGAACAATAAAGTCCCAATTTTCAGCCCACGAGCCCAAACAAAAGAGGCCCATTTTTCAGCCCACCAGCCCCCGATCAAAAAAAATCATTAAATATGAAATACATATGAAATTGTTATGGGACAATAAAAGTGCAATGTTCAGCGAACCAACCCGAGTCCTGTTGTCAATTTGTATATGGCGGAAGTCTGGATACTATTTGTAGTAGAGGGAACAATGGAGACTCTATTTTCGGCCTGCCCGGCCGCGAACCCACCATCCAAAAACTGCCTAAAAGTGCAATGTTCAAGCAACCAACCCAAGTCCTCTTGGCAATTTGTATATCACAAAAGCCTGGGTGGTATATGTAGGAGAGGGAACAATATAGAATCTATTTTCAACCCACCAGGCCACCAACCCGCGATCCAAAAACTGCCCAAGTATGGAATGAGGAATCCACATATGTTGTATAAAATCTCATTCCATAGTTAATATAGAGACTATGTCCACAAGTCCGCTTGTCAATTTGTATATCGCAAAAGTGAAGATGTTATTTGTAGAACGCGAAACAATAGATACTTAATTTTAAGCCCGTCGGGTCATGAATTTGCGATCCAAAAAGTGCTCATGTATGGAATGAGGGATTTGCATATGTTCTAGAACAATGTGTTTGTACAGTGGGGAACAATAGAGTCCCAATTTCCAACCCGCCAACCCCAGAGCCCCCGATAGAAAAAAATCGATAATTATGAAATTGATACGGAATCGCTACGGGGCAATAAAAGTCCAATGTTCAGCGAAGCAACCCAAGTCCACTTGTGAGTATGAAATGAGGGTTCCGCATACTTAATTTTCAGCCCGCCTGGCTACGAACCTGCGATCCAAAAAATGCCCATCTATGGAATGAGGGATCCGCATATGTTCTAGAACAATACAAATGCATTGTTCATCCAAGCAACCCGCAGCTCCTCCTGTCAATTTGTATGTTGCAGAAATTTGGGTGCTATTTGTAGGAGACAGAACAATAGACACTATTTTCAGTCGGCCAGGCCATGAACCTACGATCCAAAAACTGCCTAAGTATGGAATGAGGAATCCGCATATGTTGTATAAAATCTCATTCCATACTTTATATAGAGGTTATTTCCACAAGCCAGTGTGTAAATTTGTATATCGCGGAAGTGTAGGTGCTATTTGTAGAACACAAAACAATAGATAGTTAATTTTCAGCCTGCCAAGCCGCCAACTCGCAATGCAAAAAGTGCCCAAGTATTGAATAAGGACTCTGCATATGTTCTACAACAATACAAATGCAAAGTTCAGCCAAGAAACCCATAGGTCCGCATATGTTGTAGAACAATGTATTTGTACAACGCGGAACAATAGAGGCCCAATTACCAGCCCGCCAGCCCCAAATACCCCGATAAAAAAAAAATCGCTCACTATGAAATTGATACGGGATCGCAATGCACAATAAAAGTCCAATGTTCAGCGAAGTAGCCCGAGTCCACTTGATAATTAGTATGCAATTAGTGATTCACATATGTTTTATAAAATCTCATTCCATACTTTATATAAAGACTTTGTCCCCAGGTCCGCATGTCAATCTGTATATCGCGGAAGTGTGGGTGCTATTTGTAGGATACAGAACAATAGATACTTAATTTTCAGACTGCTAGGTCGTGAACCCACGATCGAAAAAGTGCCCAAGTATGGAATGAGGGATCCGCATATCTTTTAGAACAATACAAATGCAATGTTCAGCCAAGCAGTCTGTAGCGACTCGTGTCAATTTATGTGTCGCGGATAGCTCTAGAGCCTCCGATAAAAAAAAATCGCTAACTATGAAATTGATATGGGATCGCAACGGGACAATAAAAGTCCAATGTTCAGCAAAGCAGACCGATTCCACCTGTCAATTTGTATATCGCTGAAGTCTGGATGTTATTTGTAGGAGACGAAACAATAGACTATTTTCGGTGTGCCAAGCCGCCAATGTGTGCTCCAAAAACTACCTAAGTATGCAATTAGTGATCCACATATGCCGTGTAAAATATCGTTCCATATTTTATATACAGATTATGTCCACAGGTCCGCGTGTCAATTTGTATATCACGAAAGTGTGGGTGCTATTTGTAGGATACAGAACAATAGATACTTAATTTTTCAGCCCGCCCGCGAACTCGCAATCCAAAAAAGTGCCCAAGTATGGAATGAGGGATGCGCATATGTTCTAGAACAAAACAAATGCAATGTTCAGCCAAGCAGCCCATGGAAACTTGTGTCAATTTGTATGTCACAGAAATCTCAATGCTATTTGTAGGACAGGGAACAATAGAGACTCTTTTTTCGACCCGCCATACTGCAAACCTGCAATCAAAAAACTGCCTAATTATGGAAACAGGGATCCGCATATGCTCTATAAAATCTCATGTTGATAATTTATATAGAGACTCATCTCCGCAACTCCCGTCGTCAATTTGTATATCGCAGAAATTTGGGTGCTATTTGTAGGAGACAGAACAATAGAGACTCTATTTTCAGTCTGCCAGGCTGCGAATCCAGGATCCAAAAACTGCGTAAGTATGGAATGAGGAATCTGCATATGTTGTATAAATTATCATTCCATACTTTATATATAGACTATGTCCAGAAGCCCGCTTGTAAATTTGTATATTGCGAAAGTGTAGGTGTTATTTGTAGGACACGAAACAATAGATACTTAATTTTCATCCCGCCAAGCCACAAACCCGCGATCTAAAAAGTGCCCAAGTATGGAATGAGGAATCCACATATGTTCTAGAAAAATACAAATACAATGTTCAACCAAGAAATCCGTAGGTCCTCCTGTCAATTTGTATATCGCGAGAATGTGGTTGCTATTTGTAGTATAGGGAACGAAGAATCCACATAGGTTCTAGAACAGTACAAATGCAATGTTCAGCCAAGCATCCCGTAGTTCGTGCTATCAATTTATATATCGTGGAAATCTGTGTGCTATTTGTAGGACACAGAACAATATTCAATATTTTTTCAGCCCACCAGGCCGTGAACCCGCGATTAAAAAAGTGCCTAAGTATGGAATAAGCGATCTGCATATGTTGTATAAAATATCTTGTCTATACTTTATATAGAAACTCATCTCCGCAACTCCCACTATCAATTTGTATATCGTGGAACTGTGGGTGCTATTTGTAGGGCACAGAACAATAGATACTCAATTTTCAGCCCGCCACGCCGCGAACATGCGAAACAAAAAGTGCCCAAGTATGGAACCACGGATTCAGATATGTTCTATACAATCTGATGTCCATATTTTATAAAATTACATGTTTAACCAACCAACCCAAAATGTTGAACCAACCAACCCACAACTCCGCCTATCATTTTGTATCTCGCAGAAGTGTAGGTGTTATTTGTAGTACACAGAACAATAGAGGCTCAATTTTCATCCCACCAGGCCGAGAACCCATCCACCAGGAAGAGAACCATCGGGCCTTCACATCTCCTGGGTATATCTTCTTCTGTTTTTCTTTTGTAACCCACCTGACCACTTTCCATATGAAATAATTAAGCTTTAATGCTAGTAGCCATCCTGCAGCAACCGTTACAGTTGTCATTAATGTCCAGAATTTTGGAGAAGATTTGTCATTAGTATGAATTAAACTAATATTTGTGTACAAGCATGTTATCCTTTCCAAGTATTCATTTCAAAGGTGATGCAATCTTTTTTTTTTGTCCACCGATGGGTTGGTGCTTTTAAGAAATTTCTTATTCTTAATGTCTTTTCGCCGTCACCGCCACCTTTGCATTTTTTTCTAATTGTGCAATTAGTGAGTTGTGATGGTCAAAGCTCATTCTGCACGAACCCTGGAAATTGTCATTGATCAACGAAAGGCTCGAGGAGATATTCCATTGATACGCATTAAACCAGACTTTGCGGAGGCTTATATTATCCCACCCTGATTTTCATTTGAAACATTGTCTCAAGCAAACAAAAATTCTTAATAACTTGTGCCAGCAGTTCTCTCCACACACAGTTAACACATTGGGGCATAATGGCCACAGGTTCCACTAATCCAAGGCATATTCTTACTATTCATCTCTCTCCAACCACGAGCATAAAATGAGATGGTCCCTTGGTACACCGAGAGATATATTTGAAGCCAAAAAATTCGATGCCAACCTTGGTTGCTCAGAGAACCTGCCCACTTGCAGTCATGTCTGTCGCAAAACTTTATGCCATGAATTCCAAGCCAGAAGAAGATGATCTGATGGATGATGATACGGCAATGGATGATGGCAATGCAGAAAATATTCCCACTCCTAGGTCCAAATTGAAATGAACCATAAAGAACGGACCTTCCCGGCTCGGTGATCGCAGTCATGACAACACCAAAAGGAGTTTCAGAAAAAAAAACAGACAGTGAATGCAACAGCCACTTTGCACCGCCAAAGTAGGAATTCCAGAGTTCCAAATTAGTCTGTTCTGGGCAGAAGAGTTTGACTATAAAGCAATCATATGTTGATTCTTCCAGAGATATATTTTAAGCCAAAAAAATATTGTTTAACATTTTTGGGTATCAGGTGCAAAAATTTCGCTGTTGCAATGCATTTTCCTACTAGTCATCTCCTTCTGCCCAGAATGGACTAATTCGGGCCTCTGTAATTGCACGTGAAAGCTATACTACTGAATTTTTTTCGACTATGAAGAGTCAGTTTCAACTAAGGGCTATTCCACTTGCCTTGCAACCATTTTCGTCTTCTTCCTCAGGCAAAGCTTCTGAAAAATATCAATTTCAACAGAGGATGATTAATCGAGGAGAAAACTCCAAGGATCTTGCATACTGCGGAACCCATGCATGTGTTTGTCACAGATACCTTCAATGTTTACAACTGAAGAACTGGATCCAATTTCTAAGCATAGATGTACAGTACTCAGTACTTTTCTTATTTTTTAAAACGGATTTGCTATTACGAAATTTTGGCCTTGGACTCTTTGTCTCTGCCACTTTTCTGGGTTTCACGCATGTTATAATTGGCATACTTCGGTGCTCTAGTACTTCTTCGATCTTATGCTTACTAATACCAATGTAAAATGTTTCGGCAAAATCGTTCTTCTTGTTTCTAGAGATGAAATTATTAAGTTTTAATGCTAATTAGTACAAAACAAAGTTCACTACTTCAGTTGGTATGTTACAGTCATGGAATAATGTATCAAGAACATAACTGCACTCGCACGTTGCAATAAAATGTAATCTTCAACAACGCATTTCCTGATAACTAGTTGATCATGATTTTGCAACAATGGGGCTTCTTTGAAACCAATTCGCACTTACGAAAAATGTCTCCCACATTTCTATTTTCCCAATTCACACATTTTCAACCACCACTTCCCCTTTATTTAAATTGACCCTCTATTGTTCCCTGTCCCACAACTGCCACCCAAAGTTCCGCCATATATAAATTGACAGGAGGACCCCTCTGACTGCATCAACATCGCACCTCTACTTTTACAGGACCTCCAAACAACATTCGTAGCTCTACTATATACAAATTAACAGATATACAAATTTGCAACCCTTCTTAGATCATGCCCTTTTCTGTATTACGGTCAACCTATCATGCCCTTTTCATGATCTCTTCTGTTTTACACATTTGCACTCAAAAATTCTGAAACACGAAATTTTACCCCTTTCCGTATTATGGTCCACCTATCATGCCCTTTTTCGTGATGCACATTTTTTGCACTGAAAACTTTCGAGAAATACAATTTAATCACCACTTCCTCGCATATTTACTGGAACTATTGTCAATCTGTTTTGAAGCCCATCTGTCCGCTTTCCATACTTCGTCATTCATTCAAATTTCTTTAGGGAATCATCCCTTTGCCGGGCTTAAGAAATATTCAGTTCATAGTTGTTGTTTCCTATGCCAACGTCCTTTTGCAATTAGCAGTTGGCAATTATATATAAGATCTTATTGCTACGCATGCAATTAGCAATTTCACTATTCCATACTTAGCCATTTTGCCGAAATTCCGCAAATATACAAATTGGTTGTTGAACTCCCCCTTCATGATCTCTTCCTAACTATCCCCGTAACCCTTTTTTGAATCACGTCCAACCGCTTTTCCAAACTTTCCATTCTTTCCTTGCTCTTCGTCGTCTCCGTCACCTTCACACTTCTCTACAATAAAAGAAAATATAAATTTTTTTATATATATAGACATATCTTGTTTCTAAATATGGAATTACTGGAATTTAATTCTAATAGGCCATCATGCAGAAACCGTATATATTGTCATTGATGGGCAAAAGGGCTAAGGAAATCTCGTATTCATGCACATTAAACCAAAATTTACGAGGAGATTATATCATCCCTTCCGAGTGTTCATTTCAAAATCATGAAATCCCTTTCACACAGTGTGGCCTTCACATGTTCAAGAAACCTTCATTCCTTAATTACTCTTCGTCGTACCCGCCACCTTCGCATTTCTAAATATGAAATAAATAAACTTTACTCCTAACAGTTCATCATGCACCACCAATATCGATTGTCATCAATCAACAAAAGGCTCGAGGAGCTTTCCCATTCATAAGCATTTAACCAAGATTTAGAAAAAAGTTACATTATTCGTTGTGATTGTCCATTTAAACCATCATCTGTAGCAAAGAAACCTTCTCATAAACCTATGGCATCAGTTCCGCACCAGTTATGTGGAGATACAATGAACATCTTCGGCCGTCACAACCAGAACTTCCAGTGGTCCAAGGCATTTTCTTATTACTCAACCTTTGTCGCAGAGAACCAAGTAATTTGGACCTCCGGGATTGCTCATCCAGGCTGTGTCCCTGAGGTTTTTTACTGTAAGGATCTGGTCTCTTGGTGCGACGATAAATTTATTGTAGAGAAAAGAATTATTCCACTGCACGACCACTCTTATGTTTCTTTGTCACCTTAGCTCTTCCGGCAGATGTTGAAATTGCCTGAGCCAACATTGACATTCAAAGGAGAAGATTGCAAACAATTCCTAGCAAAGCATAATAATGGATTGGACCTCTTGCCCCTTTTTTTGGAAAACTCAGATCTAGTTCCTAAAGATATTACAAGCATGTAGGTAGTTCATTTAAAAATCTTTTTCGCGAAATTGCCTAGTTGTTTACAAGAATAACGGGATAGGAATCCACAGCGACTCTTTCCCGTATGGCTCTTTACATTTTGTATTTCACAGTCACCGAACAAGCCATTTTTTATTGGGGAAGGATAATTTCTTATGAAATCTCTTCCCAATTGTCAAGCTACAAAAGGGGAAAGAAATTTTATATGTCATCTTATTTAGTTTTTGTAATAGCACATTCCCGTCGATTTCCGCAACTGTCTTTGTCCAAGAATGTCAACCGCGATTTCCACCCAGTAACGTTCTGGTACCAGGCCTTGTGGAAGCACAAGGCTTCCCACTGTTTTTATGAGGTTTTTAATGGCTTCCTGTCTGTTTTCAAACTTTTCTTGTTAGGAGAAAATGCTCCCCTCTTATCTGAACAGGCAACTAATTTTTTGGACAAAAAAGGAACAGTCCAACATTTGGATAATTACACTTTCATAAGAATTTTTGGCTCCACGGAACAACCTGCTCTGCTTCCATGACACATTACAGACATAATTTTTATTGCAGAAGTAGCACGTCAATACAGCTACTAGTTCCATCTGTTCCAAAGGAAGAAAAAAAAACAGTTCATTCCTATGCCTTGGAAAATTGGGGAGTTCGTGTTGAAAAATGTCAACAAATTTGACAATTTCGCAGCACATTTTAGTATCTCCAACCTCAGATATGTTGAACACATAAAAGGATTCGACCCCTATGATATTTTTAAACAACATTTACATTCACTTGGCCTCGACGATTGTTTTGTAAATAAACACCTGCCCAAAAATAGAGACAGTCATGGGTCTGCCTCTGATGCCGACGACGTAGAGACAGTGCAAAGCTACACCAAATTGTACATGCAACAGGGGAAAGACCCTAGCGAAAAGAGTGTTCAATCCGCAAATACCACTCCAAAAAGTACGACATCCGGGAGCATCGTTGGAATGGCCCATCACAACAACAAAGAAACCCAGAATTCTTGAAACAAAGGAGGAGATAACGACCCTCCTCACTCTAAAATTGATAGTTCTCACAAGCTTCCAGTGGAGAAGAAGAGAACAAAAAATGTGGGGCAAGCAGAAGACCCAAAAATTCAGACTGAGAACATGGAAATTGACATTGATCTAGATGCCATGTTCCCCTTCTTTGATCATCCTGAGGACGCCATCCACCATATCCATCCAATGGACATATCTATTGCCCAAAATTTTGACAAAGATGAATCCTTCGTGTTCCAGAGCGATGTTTTTGATAGCTGGAACAAAAAATTGATATTTCAAAAAAAAAATGTTAAAAATATCAAAGGCAAATCTTGTTCAGAGGTTGACTTTGCCAACATGCGGCCATCCAAAATCTGTCAACTTCACACCGCAACCGGAGAAGCACTTCATGACTCCACTGAATGCATGGAGACCCACAATGTCAGACTGAAGGACCAAGTCAAGGAATTGGAAGACGCTTTCTTTCCTATGTCATTGCTTGTCGATCCTTTGGCAATAACCATGCCTGGCACCCCTGCACCCAATGTAAAAGCACAAAAGGAATGGAACTGGTTATCGATGCCTGGAAAATATCACAAACCATCGCTTCCCTTGGAACCAGGGTACATATCTTGCTCGAGCTTTTGCAAGACGAATTAAAAGATGAAGAAAATTTCTTCTTAAAAACAGTCATCCCTTTTAGCAAGATTGTCAACAATATGACAGAAACAAAAAGAAGAGAAGAATATCTTCCATCCAAACACTGGATCGGCCAATTGAATGCATGTTGGAAAGAAAAAGTAAACAACCTGTGTCTCATTGTTCAGTCATGTGAACAAGTCATATCGAAGAAAGATAAATTATGCACAAAGCTGTCAAATATAGACTTCGCCGGGAAAACAAACGACTTCCAAGACCCCCTCTTAATCGCAAACTCCTTGCCCTTAACTAGAGAAGAGTTCGATAAACAGGTTTCTATGTTGAAGACCTTCTCTCTGGAAAAGTTTTACAACATCCTTCAATTTCATCAATCTCATGTCCATGACTGGCTAGTCAAATATGCAGTACAGAATGAGGAAATTCATCAGGCTCTCTCTAATCTTTCTATCGACTTCCAGGAATTAGAAAACGATCTTTTCAACATCAAGATCTGGAATGAGATCAATGTCTCCCCAATGAGAGCGTACATTGAAGAATGGGTCGAAAGGCAATTGAAAGAGGCCACCAACGAAACATAACAGACAGTTGTCAGCATTCCAGTAGCCGCGGAGAACATCCTTGAAACCGCAGTCATCCTCGACATCAATGAAAGGGCAGCGACAAGAAAATAGCCAAAGCGCTCATATGTACCCTCACTGTAAGTTTACTCATCCCATCTTTCTTTGTTTCTCAACCTAGTTATTCCGCTTTCTTAAATAAACATGTATAGGCAAACACTTATACCTTCCATTTTTTTTCTTTTGCAGCTGTTGCACTCTATCTTCTTTCCACAATCCTGTTTCTTTTAAATATTTCTCTAATGGTTTGCGGGAGCCCCAATCCCAGTCTACATGACAAATGCATTGAAATTCCGGTTTATATGTAACACACTTTGTTTTTTTTTGTATATTTCAAAATTTGCAGTGGGATGTAACAAACTTCTATTTTCTGACAGATTTCAAATAAAAATGCATCTTAATTTTTATATCCTAAAGACTCTACTCCTATCTTTCAGCACTATGTATAACAAATGCATTTTTTTTTAAATATGTTAGACTTTTATTCTTATCCTTCAGCAGTCCGTATGGCAAATGTTCACAAATACATTAAAATTTTTATATTTCTTATCTCCTATTAATTTTATGTCATCATATATTTTTAATGTCATCATATATTTTTATCTTTCACCAGTCCACATTGAAAATGCATTTAAATTTCCAAATTTAATCTTGCACTGTCAACAAATTTTTTACTTTCTTATATACTCTAAAAGAAAAAATGTTTTCTATATACTTTCCAAAATTAGATGGTGCTCAGCCTACCAACCATCATTTACTTTTGCCCCATCTTCCAAAATATGCACCTTGCACACAATGTTTCCCACATATACATTTTGCACCAAATACTTCGTTTCATCTACACTTCGACCCCATTTTTCAAAATTTTCCTTCTAACCTCCTTAGTAGAGACTCAGCTGCCACACAGCCTTGTTTAATATAAGTAACTATTTAATATCAATTTTAAAATAATATATATATTTAATATACTGAAGTGGAAATTGTAATAAATATTGGTAGAGAAAAAATTAATTACGGCATAAGAAAAGACTCCCATTTTCAATTTTTTTATCTATACCGCCATCACAAGCTGTCATATGTTTTGTCTATACAGCCAGTCCATGTATTACTGCTGTCGTCCGAACACAGCAATGGTTGGAACCGACTTCTTGTTTTCCTCATACTCTTTTCAACGTCCGCCTCTGGTATTCCCATCGGGTCTGGATTCTAGCCCAACTAAAATGGATTTTATACCCAAAAAACGCGGTCTGCCATCGTGTCGCCTTCCGTACTTCATTACATTATAGTTTATACGTGGCAATCAGGTTAATAAGTAATTTGTTTAATCAGGTCCTCTAATGCATAATTATACGTATGAGACTTATAATATTAAATACTTAATGTAGACACTACTAAAAATATTCTTCTATTATTAAATAAATCCCACGCATTTGCTTATTGTGAATTAAAAGGTTGTTTAAATTTTTAATAGGTATACGTCTCTGGACCTAATAAGTCTAACCACTGAAAATGAAAATGTTTGTTGGCTATAGATTTTATGAATCCAATCCTCGTGCATCCATGGCGCCTTTCCTAGGCTACAATTTGCTGCTACAGAGAAGACTCAGAACCCAACTTCAGAGAAGACTCAGAACCCAACTTCCTCATGACGACTTAAACCAATAAAACAAACAAAAGTTTCATAGTCAATGGCACTATGCCGATTGCAACCGTATGCTTCACCGCAGCAAGCTAGGATTCGTTGCCCATGTGCAAATCGAACACCATTAAAAGCCAAGCATAGCGCAAATCCAAAGCCAAGCATCGCGCATTAACTTAAGACGGCTATAACATGAAACACCAGAAAAAATATCGATTAGCCAAATGCCATAAAAGATATCGATCAGCCAAATGTGTGGTCACGGTTCACAACTTAGGCCAAACACGGTTCACATCCCAGCAGTGTAATCCATTTTAGGTAATGTTTTCTAAACATTTAAAAGTGGTAATAAAATTTTGCATA
>SNQJ01S0193426.1:5403-17756 GCA_010110895.2 Picea sitchensis
ATCATCAACTATACACCTCATGTATGTGCCAACTCATCAACTACTTGTCTCAACCATGTACCCAACATGTACCTCAACCAAAAGCCCTCATCAATTTCATCATCCAAATATGATTTGTAACTCTGTAATAGACCTGGTGTATAATATCACATACCTACAAACCTTCCTTAATTTTAACAACAAGAGACTAGCATTTTCATCAAACTTTGTTTTAGTCTCACATGACTAATTTTGGATTAGTCAAAAACCCTAACTTGCAATAATCATAGCTATGTACCTATAATGAATAAAGATTTGAAAATGGTAAAAAATGTTCTTCAGTGTCTTTTATGCAATTCCTCTAGACTTCACTACTTGGAACCTCTCAGAAAATGAGTTATAGCAAAAATGGCATACCTTGTTGAATTCTAGCTTATTCTAGAGAGAGAACTTGTAGAGTGTGCCCTGCACAGAATATTTGTTGTATGGATCTGAAAATTTTACACAGAATATGATAGACTGTACTCTAACCAATAAATTTGGTCTTACTAAATTTGGATCTGTTATGAAGAATTTATGACGTTTTTACCCGAAACACTTGTTTTAGACTAGTTTCAGGACTAGCCACAAACCCTATTTTCCACGGCGTGTAACTCCAAAAAGACGACGACTCACAAGATAAAATTTGTATCACAACTACTTGGATATGTTTATGCAATGGCCTCTCAATTTCACGATCTGAATCATTCTAGAAAAAAAATTATTGTGAAAATGGTGAGATGACCTGTAAATAACATACCTTAGAAAGCATCATCAAAAAAATTTATCCTCCCTTGAATTTTGACCTTCTTTACTTCACCTTCCCTCTGAAATTCAACTTAGATATCCTTTGTTTACCTCAGTCACTTGTAGATATTCAATATGCTCAAGTGTTATTAAAATGAGATACCCTTGCCTCTTATGTATACTTTCATGTATCTTCGTCAAGGGGTTACCTTCTAACCATCTTAACCCACTTTCCTTATTTTAGGGCTAACCCACTTCTAACCACTTTTCCACTTAGTAATTTCTCCATTAACTTTATTATTTAAATAATTTCTTTTTTATCCACTTTGACTTATAGTACACTCATCACTTCACTTTATTATTTAAATTACCTTCTAACCATCTTAACCCACTTTCCTTATTTTAGGGCTAACCCACTTCTAACCACTTTGACTAGTTTGACCTTTTGGGGCTTTTAGATGACTCATGAGGGTTCTCCAACTTCACATGGAAATAAATTTCTAACCGTGAGGAGTTATGTGATGTTCCACATACCAATGGAAATGGAATGACATGTACTATCCATCTAGAATAGTCTTACCTACAAATATATCAAAACTAATACCATTATCCATCAAACAAACTTGGGTCCATTACCCAAATTCTTTTGTTACTGAAATTCTCTACCGAACTTTCTTCAAGGGTTGACATCAATGAAAACCAACCCAATTAATCAACTATTGTGAGTGGAAAATGTGTTATGGGTGCTAGGAGTGTGCTATGAGCTTCAATGATAGGGCTATCTAGTGTTGTCTAGGGATGATATGGATGGTATAGTGAAGAGTAGAAATAATGATAACCAAGACCTTGCATCCCACACTAGGAAGGGTAGAAGAGTTTCTACAGGAAGAAGAGTTTCACCAAGGAGAAGGGATTCTCCCGAGAGAGAATCATATCCAAATCCAAGATGGAAGAAGGATCTTAGTAAGATAATATGTTTTGAGTTTCATGACTATGGCCACTATTGACGCGGACCTCTCCGACCCTAGGGATGAAGTCCTCTCATAGGATCGTTCTTTGTTTCCTTCGAGCCGGATTGGCTCTTTCGATTCCATACTGAAATCTCCTTCCAATCGATCCATAGGTTCTTTGGAATCTCCCCTGTGAAAACAACACTAGGCGCGAGATCCTTCCTCCCCAAGAAACCATAGTTCTATGACCAGGGCCTGATTTCAAAGGCACTTGTCACAACTCACAATCTCGCGAGTTCGTGAGTCGAAACTCCCGACTCTTTCTTCCCAAATTCACGATACCCGAAATGCCGATACGGGTATGGATCCCTTATGTCAGCACCCTTCGCGCATGACCGCCGACTAGGCTTATCACTAGCACCCCTCACTACTCGCCACTTCACGAGATATAGCGTCGAGCTCACGTGCTCTTATCTCGTGAATTCCCGAGACGCGGGAAGTCAACAGAGTGTTGACTCCTTCCACTATATGACGCGTGTTTGCCTATTTATCACACAGGCCCACAACGTGATTTTTCCATGTGTCCCTCGTGCTCAACTTCGCACATCGTGACTTCACACCCCAAGCGATGCCTCCTTTGTATCCCGACACCCGAAGTGCCGAGATCCCGAACTCCTCGATGCTCTCTGTCGTAACTCGTGACTTCAAAACTTCTCCTTCCGAGTCTCTCGACTCTCCAACTGCTGAACCCCGAAATACTGATTTGCTGAAATGGTTGACGGCGCCCTTTCCCCATACTTATATCATGTCTCGCAATTTCGGGGATCTCGGGACAAAAGTCTCAACCTCCTATCCTTCGAAATGCCAAAATGCTGAATTTCGACTCACTTCACCAATAGCTAGCCCCACACAAATATTTTCGCCCCTTCGGGACTTCACACTTCGCGACCTCGCGAATCTTGATGCAAGGGTTTTGACCCTTCAACTCGCGAATCCACGAAATGAGATTACGTGAGTGATCCAATGATCCTTGTCGACTTGGATCCCATGGTCTGATTTCTCTCGAGCTTGCACTTGAAGAATGCTTGTCATAACACCCCTGCTCCTCTGCAAGATCTGATGGCCATCGGGACTATGTAAATTCTCCACGGAGAATTCCAACCATCCAATTCCTCCTTGAGGACTACTATGAAATGGAGCAGATATTCTTTCACGAAACTTGTCCACCCGCAAACAACGTTGTTGTGCCTTCTTCCAACACTTCAAGGCACTAGCCCTCTTGAGATTCTCTTCGACAACTTCGAAGACTCTATCCCTCTTGAGATTTCTCCACAACTCGAGTCTTCAAGAAGACTCTTGCACGCACTCCTTGTGGAAACCCTTCAATACTTCCAAGTATTGAATTCCTCGACTCTGCGCACTTCCATGCGACAACAGTCTTTCAACAATTCCCTCAGGTTGCAACCCCTGAGACTCTACTTGGCTTGCGCACACTTTGCACGGATCCTGCACTCAACTTGCACTTCTGTGAGAATGAGAACAATGTTATCCCTTCTGAGCTTTCAGAGATTGAAACTCTGAACCCGTCAACGCACTCCTTGCGGACGATTTTGCTTCACTCCTTGCAGGAAAACTCTTGCTCAGACAAAGAAAGAATTGAAACTCATTCCTTACTCTCTTAGACTTCTAATGCTTAACACGAAATCATACATACATGGCATAAAAGAAAATGTATAACAGAAAGAGAAAAAAAATCATGAGCATAACATTCAATCATGCATACACATAAAGTATTTGAACACCATGAGTCTGAATCAAAGCTTCATATATTAATTTCAGAACTTCTGTACATGGGTTCTTCTACACAGCTCTCTGCTTCTTCTTCTCTATGCTCTATGCTCTTCTCATAATAATGTTACAACTATATAATGAGGGTGTCTATATCCCATTTCCCTCCTCACTCTAAACTATCAAATCTAGAACTTTAAAGCTACCTACCTTCATTTATTAACATAAATGTCTCTTAATCCTTCAGACGAGAGCAGGACGCTCAAGGTCTGATTACAATCACAAGTACGCCCTTTCTTAACTATCGTCTTTACGTTTTGGTGCATCCTTCTTCAAAACAATTTAAACACTTTTAAACATGTGCCAAAATGTGTTGGTGTTGCCTCGCGCTTGCTTGCTGCTGACAATGCTCCTGCATCATACTCCCTCGCTTGAAAATTTTCATGGACTCTTGTCCTTGAGCTCTTGCACAATCTGTCCATGCTTCTAGATTTTGGCTTCATTTTCCCAGCTGGCATATTCAACTAGATGTCCCTTCCACTTGACCAAGTATTCAAAGTATTCCTTTCTCCTGGTCCTCTTACTAACTCTTTTGTCCAGTATGCTTTCTATCTATGGTTTCTCTACAAATGGCATCTGTTTTGTCCACTGAACCGTTGGTTGATCACTGTCTGCTCTAGATTTGTATGGGTACAAATATGAGATGTTGAATATCGGATAAATTCCTATCCCATTGGGTAATTCAATCTCATAAGCATTTGCCCCAAATTTCTTCAAGACCTTACATGGTCCAATTTTCTTCATTTTTCAGTTTATTGTATGTTCCTCTCAGGAACCTTTCCTTTCTCAAGTGTGCAAGAATCAAATCACCAACTTCAAACTAAAGTTGTCTCCTGTTTTGATCTGCTTTGTGCTTATACTCCTGGCTCGAGTTTTTCAACCACTCCTTCACTTGGCTGTGAAGTTCCTTCATTGCTTCGGAAAAATCTTCTGCACTAGAACTTCTTATCTCATCCCGTTCTGAATCCCTCAGTTCAGAAATTCCTCTTGGATTCATACCATAAACAATTTGGAATGGACTCTTCCTTGTGCTTCTGTTTAGTGAGTCATTATATACAAATTCCACCTGTGGCAGAATATTGTCCCACTGACTGTGGTGTTCTGTCACCAAGCTCCTCAGCAAGTCTCCCAAACTTTTGTTCACAACTTCTTTCTATCCATCCATCTGAGGATGATAAGATGAACTGAACGACAAGTTTGTTCCCTAATTTTTCCATAAGGTTCTCCAGAAATGTCCAATGAACTTGGTGTCTCGATCCAAAACTATGCTCCTTAGTAAGCTGTGAAGTCGAATGACTTCTTTGAAAAAAAGATTCGCAATGTGAGTTGCGTCACTAGTTTTTTGACACAGTATGAAGTGTGCCATCTTAGAAAATCTATCCACTACCACAAATATTGAATCAAACCCTCTTTGTGTTCTCGACAGCCCCAATATGAAGTCCATGCTTACTGCATCTCACGGCCTCTCAGGTATGGGTAACGGTTGATATAAGCATGCATTCTGCCTCTTTCCTTTTGAATGATGACAAATTATACATCTGTCCACAAATATTTTGATGTCTGCTGTCATTCCCGGCCAAAAATATGACTCATTTAAGTTTGAGAACATATTTTCATTACCGAAATGCCCGACCAATCCTCCACTATGTTTTTCCTTCAGCAAATTCTCCCTCATGGATCATTTTGGAATACAAAGTTGATTACCATTAAATAGTAACCCTTCCTAGATCATGTATTATGTCCATTGACTTCTGTTCCTGAGAATTGGATTCTCAGCTACTTCATACGCCTCCTTAAAATCTGGATCATCTCTGTACATGTTCCTGAGATCATCAAAACCCAACGTTTTGACTCTGAACTCTTGCAATAGCAAACATTTCCAGCTCAAAGCATCAACAACTTTGTTAGCAGTTCCAGAGATATGCTTAGTTAAAAAAGTAAAGTTCTGCATGTATTCAACCCATTTAACATGTCTTTGATTCAACTTCTCCTGTTGAGTCATATGTTTTGATGTGCACCGGTGATTCTAGGACGAATGATATTGCAATTGCAACTAGAGCTAAAGACTATGCTCCTTCTAAGGAGAAAGTGGATGATTTACCTCTTGATCTGGTACAAGCCTCTCCACCGAATCCGCCTACCAACGGTCCTCTTCATCTCGAAAGACCGAGTCTTGATACAGTCCTACGACCCCCTAAAGGTATCGTTCACAAGTCGGCGTTCAATCCTCACGCTCGTGCGGCTCAGAACTACAGTATTGTAGAAGATATGGCCCAAGCACCTTCAGCGATGTCTGCCCTTGAGGTCCTTCAGTCTTGTCCTGCGCAACGAAAGGCCCTGTTGAAAGCCATAGGTGGTATTGATCCTACAGATTCGAACTTGATAGTCTTTGACTTGGACGAGCACGTTCCAAGGTTTCCCCCCCAGCTTTATTTTCAAAGACAAGTTATTGTTGCTGACAAGAGCATTTGTCGGACAGTGGTTGATGAGGGGGCCTCTACGTGTGTAATGTCTCTTGCTTGTTGGAAAGCCATTGGCTCTCCTCCATTGACAGAATCACATAATACTCTGAAAGCCTTTAATGGCTCTGGTTTTAATCCTTATGGCGTTATTCCCTCATTGCCTGTCACTCTTGAAGGTAATACCATCCAAATTGAAGTCGAAGTTTTCGATTCGCACTTAGATTATAATCTTCTTCTTGGACGTAGCTGGGTCAATTCCATGCGCGCTGTTGTGTCAACCCTTTTCTGGGTCTTGCGATTTCCTCACCAGGGAAGAGTGGTTACAGTTGATCAGCTTTCCTTCTTTAATTCCGATACTCGCACAGGGAATGTCCCGTTCATAGCTAAAACCCCACCGGGCTACAAGAATGTTGGAGTCGGTCTCTTGAAAGACTCTTCGTTAATGGGGTACTTTTCCCATACCACCACCGCCCAATATTCTACGCCCGTCCGTTGCTTTGATTAATATGATCTCCGCTATTCCTTATGAACTTCCTGTGTCTTTCGACCCTTGGATAGTCCCAGATCCAGGAGATCATGCTCGTTATGGCAACGTTATGCCGTTAAGTCTGATTGAGTCTGCTTATCAAGCGATTCAATTGGCAACCTCTTCTACATCCTCTCCGGAGGAGTTGTCTCCTGATCCCTTCCGCGTTGTCTTTCCCACTGACGAGATGATCATGTCCGTCATGGCTGATACGCCTTGGGACGATGGACATCATCGTTCCATTTTGTTTCTGGAACAACATACTCTGGAAAATTATCAACGGATTTCGACTCCGTCAACCGATGTTGTCACTATGACCGTTCCTGGATCTACACGTGATGTGTTTGCAGAAGGGAACTTAAGTAATATTTCTCCTACGATTCCCGTTGATATTTCAGTGAAACCTGGAATAGTAGAAAATGTTCACATTGGTGCTTCGTGTTCTCTAGAGGAATTTGTCATTTATACTGCGTTATTCAAAGAATTTCGTGATATCTTTGCCTGGAGTTATGAAGAGATGCCTAGTATTGACCAGTCTATTGTTGTGCACGAGATAAAAACATACCCTGGTGCCAAACCAGTATGGCAGCGCCTCCGTCCTGTCCATCCACGCAAAGCGGCAGCCATTAAACTCGAAGTTGAAAAACTTCTTAAAGCCGGTTTTATTTACCCCGTGGCTTTGACAGAATGGGTTTCTAACCCTGTACCAATCGATAAGAAAGGTGGGAGTATACGAGTTTGTGTCGATTATCGGGACATTAACAAAGCTTGTCCGAAAGATAACTTTCCGACCCCTTTTGTCGACCAGATCGTCGATGACTGTGCCGGTAGTGAGATATTTTCCCTCATGGATGGATTTTCCGGCTACAACCAGATTAATATCGCTCCCGAGGATCAACATAAAACCGCTTTTATTTGTCCTTGGGGTACTTTCGCCTACAGAAAACTTCCATTCGGTCTGAAGAACACAGGTGCCACGTTTCAACGTGCGATGTCTTATGCATTTCACGATATTAAGCATATCGTTCAACCTTATTTGGACGATTTGCCCGCTCATTCATTGCGCCGGGTCGATCACCCTACTCATCTTCGAGCTATTTTAATTCGTTGTCGGTTCTATCGCATCCGTTTAAACCCGCATAAATGTGGCTTTTGCGTAGAATCCGACCGTCTTCTCAGTTTCATTGTGTCACGTCAGGGCATCCGGGTAGATCCAATCAAGGTTGAGGCAATTCTCAATCTTCCTCCTCCTTCTTCACTGCGCCAGTTACAAAGTTTGCAGGGGAAAGAAAACTTCCTTCGCCGTTTCATTCCAAACTACGCTGAGATTACTTGTGGTTTCACACGTCTTTTAAAGAAAGGTTCAGAGTTCGTTTGGGACAAAGTTGGCAATAATGATTTCGAAGCTCTCAAATTGTCCCTTACAAAAGCTCCTCTTCTTTTTCCTCCGGATTATAGTAGGGATTACTTTCTTTATTTAGTAGCGTCCGAGTATACCATCGGTATGGTTCTTGTTCAGGAGGATTATAACCGTGATGAACATGTTAATATTATTTGAGTAGAATTCTATCATCGACGGAAGTCAAGTACCAACATGTTGAGAAACTGGCTTTGGCTGCTGTTCAAGCAGTCCAACGATTTCGTCATTATATTCTTGCCAGAAAAACTATTGTGATTTCACATTGTAACCCCATGCAACATATATTGACACGTCAATTGCTGGGGGGCAAGTACTCCAAATGGATAGTTATTCTCCAGGAGTTCGATTTGGAATTCGATCGCGCGACATCGAAGAAATCTTTGGTTTTTGCTGAGTTGATTTGTGATTTCCCCCACTCTGCCACGGAAAGTGTAGCAGTTGATTCGTTACCTGACGAATCACTTTTCCTTATCAGTAAAGATGACCTTTGGTACGGAGATATCATTATATATCTCCAAACTCAAGATTTCCGGCCTGCTTTGTCCAGTAATGAATGACATCGGATACGTTACCAGGCTCGCCATTACATTATTCTTGGCGACACTCTTTACCGTCGGGGCATTGACTCTGTATTTCGCCATTGTTTGACCTTTGACGAAGCCGAGAAAGCTTTAAATGACTGTCACTTGGGGGCATGTGGTGGTCATATGTCTGGGTATGCTACTGCCCATAAAATTTTACATGCAGGATACTTCTGGCCTTCTCTGTTCCATGATTGCATTACTGCTGTTCAGAAGTGTCATGCCTGCCAGACCTATCAACAGAAGATTCAGTCGCATCCTGCTCCCCTTCATCCTGTAGTCTCAGTAGGTCCTTTTGCTAAATGGGGCATTGATTTTATGACATGTCACCCTCACTCGGCTGGGGGGCATGGTTACATTATTGTAACTGTGGATTATTTCACAAAATGGGCCAAGGCAATGCCGACATTTGATAATACTGGGAAGACTGCAGCGCTATTTCTATTTAACCATGTCATCACTCGTTTCGGTGTCCCTCAAGCTATCGTTACCGATCACGGTAGTCACTTTCGGAACTATATGATGTCAGAACTTACAGAGAAGTTGGGCCTTCGTCATGACAGCTCAACACCTTATTATCCACAGGCTAATGGCCAGGTCGAAGCTATCAACAAAGTGCTTATAACGATGATTCGACGGATGATAGGAATACGTAAGTCTAGCTGGCACACGATGTTGTTTTCAGCATTGTGGGCGTATCGGACATCTGTTAAAACCGCCACGAGATTTACACCCTTTCGTTTAGTTTATGGCATGGAAGCCATTCTACCCATAGAATGCAAAATACCATCTTTGAAACTAGTTGTAGAACTCTTGCCTAATACTTATGCCGAAGAGGAACATCTGTTGTATTTAATGCGATTAGATGAGACTCGCCGTGACGCTACCCTTGTAATAGAAGCCCAGAAAAAATGTGTTAAGGCACAATGTGATAAGCATGTCAAACCTCATGTCTTCTCTGAAGGAGATCTTGTTCTTCTATACGAACAGGATAAAAATGTCCTAGGAGCTGGGAGATTCGAACCAATGTGGCATGGGCCTTATATTGTTAGCAGATTTTTAGATAAAGGAGTGTATGTGTTAGTGGATTATGATGGTGTGCCTTTGAGTGAACCTAGGAATGGATTGTACTTGAAGAAGTACTACGCATGAGTCATTTGTGCATAGGTACTTGTATTTTATGTATCATATTGCGTGAGTGTGTTACTTTAAGTTTTGCCTTGATGTTATTTGGTTTTTTCCCTTACGTGACGTTATGTTTGATTGTCAGATGTCGGAGTATTCGCTACCTTATATTGGCTTCGCTGATGGAGCTAGCCGTAGTACCCGGAACCTAGCTTCCGCTGCATGGGCAATCTATGCCCCGACAAACGAACTCATATCTCTACGAGGTATATGTCTTGGCCGAGCAACCAACAATATCGCAGAGTATAGTGTCGTGATTGAGTTATTAGTTGATGCTATCTCTCTTGGAATTCGTCGTTTGGTTGTGCGACTTGACTCGCAGCTAGTGGTGCTACAGCTAAGTAATGCCTATTCTATTCGAAGTCCTACATTATTAAGAGTATATTTGTGGATTCGCCTCTTGGAAAGACATTTTGATCATATATAATATCAACACATTCCGAGAAGTCTTAATACATTGATAGATGCTTTAGCTAATTATGTATTGGACAGGCATTTGAACAATTTATAAATCAAACACATTAAAAATGTACACAAGTGTAAAGTAAGCCAGTAAAAAACCATGTATATATATAACGATCAAAGTTTGTTTTTTACAAAATATGTCCGAAGACCAAAATATAAAAAATGGAAGCCCATGGCTTCTACAAAAGTGACATCAATAATGATGTTCACGGTAGCATGCTAGAGTCCTGGCTACTCTGCGGAGTAAACGGCCCATAGAGGTAGAGACTCCCACGGTGTGACATTGATCACGTCGGGAGATCTCCTCCAGAGGCATCTCTGGAACATCAGCCATCAAGCCCTCTAGGTTTTGCTCCACTGTAAGGTAGTCCTTGGCATACTGGGGGACTGGAGCTGTTGCTTCTCCTCGACGCTGAACTGGAGAACTACCGGCTGGTCTGTATGCTCCCACATCTGTGTTATCAGGAAAATTTTGATGTTAGTCTTTGGATGATTTTTATAAAAACCAAAAACATTTGATATGATGAAAATACAAAAACATCTAAAAAGTTAAAAAGTTGGTGTACTTCTTACCAATATTTCCCCACTGTGTATCTTCAGGGAGGGCAAGGTCAGGATCACCTCGAAAATCCAAGCCAGCATACGCATAATCCTCTATCATCACAACCTGGCCTTGGAGCCAGTCGAAGAAATGATCATCGTATCTGATGATAGGTCCCGTCACATGCCTAGTCATGAGCTGGCACCATTGTAACATCCTTGGGTCTCTGGGATCCGGAAAGAGCCAATCTGCGAAGCCTATATACTGGGACCCTCTCACAGAAGAAGGACACTAGCAACGATCCATAACCAAATTGCTTTAGATTGCCACGCCTGCATTTGGTTAATTGTTTCTTGAGGCTGCGCAACATGGCGTCAGCCCAGTTGAAGACCCGGGGCTCGACACATTCTAGAGCATACTGAAAGTAGCTCTGGAGAGACATATGCGGGGCAACACTTCCCGCCATCCGAGCTATGGTGAAAATTATGGTACGAAGAGTGATATCAGTCACTCCCCAAATGGCCACCTTCCCATCCCGGCGTTCTGCCTCAGGCACGCAATACTGTCTGGAATACTCGCTCATTTTCAAACCCCCTCTTCGAGTACCAGTCAAACTGACATATGAACCCCGTCTTGACAGTCCAGTCAGGAAGTAGATATCCTCGATATCAATAGTCAAAGTGTGGATACCAACATTGAAAACCTGCTGATCTGGATCCCACATCCAGATTAAATGTTCCAACAATCGGACCTGGGCTCTCATGCCCGGTATGTGGAAGTACTTTAGGAGACCACAATCTCGTAAAGCAGCGATGGTTTGAGGATGATTTTCGGTGCTAGCATTGTCTTCTTCGTGCTCTCATTCCCTCCATTCGAGCACCATAGCGATAGCTAGCAACCTGCATGGCAACCATATAAAGATGATTAGTCATCTGAAATATGAGAAAATTGATTTTATTGGGTAATATATTACACAAACAATTTGATTCTGTGTCGTTCGCAGGTCGGGTATAACGCACAGTGCGGATCTCCCGCACCCTTCCTTAAGCCTGCCTGTGGGAATTAGGACTTCTCGCAGGCCCCGTATGGGTAGCCTGCGAGAATCCTCTCGCGCGCATAGGGTTTCAATTTTCAACCTAAAACTTAATATTTAACCATTAAAATCATAAAATTGAACCATGCAAAGCAAGAAGATGGAGTACTTACCAATTTGATCCAGACGATTCGCGAATGATGCCTTGACGCTCCCGAAAATCGATGTTGAAGATCGGAGGAAAATGGAGGTTTTTTGCACTAAATTGGTAAATGGGTGAAACATATGGTAAAAATGAAATGTAAATTTGTGTTTATTTACTTTTTACCATAGTAAAGTGGGTTTTTTCATATTTATTCGCTATTTTTCCCTAATTACTAATGAAAAAGTGAGTAAAATGACTTGCAGGCACCTAACGAGATGATTATGGAATAAAAAAACTTTTGAAGTATGGTGTGTTTATTTGGTTTTCTATGGTTTTGATCTAAAAACCTCAAGTGCCTTTTATCCGTTCTAGCACTTGTGAAAAACTTAGAACGTGATCGAGCGTTGTTTTATCTCTTTTCCGGGCTCGATG
>SNQJ01S0193428.1:17106-29464 GCA_010110895.2 Picea sitchensis
CCCCACTTGGTGGATGGGAGGCCCGACATGTAGTCCATTGAGATGGATTCCCATGGCCTATCAGGAGTAGGAAGAGGGGTGTAGAGGCCTTGTTTCTTAGTGGTCGGTTTGGCAATAGCACAGGCAGTGCAAGACCTAATATACTTGCTAACCTCCTATCGAAGTTTCAGACAGTAGAAATGTTTATGTAGCATTGCCACTATCTTTTCGACGTCGAAGTGTCCTGCCACCCGACTGTAGTGGGCTTCCCAGATCAGCTTCGTTCGCTCACTTGATGGAACACAGATATGGCCCAGATGACACAACAACCTATTCTGAAGATGGAAATTATCAACAACTCCGTTTGCACCCAAAATTTGGTAGGTGGTGGCGAAGTCAGGGTCTGTCTCATAGAGTTGGGGCCATCCATATGTCTCATGGCCACAAGAGTATAGCACCATGGTGAGTGTCGCAATTGGCAATCTGCTCAGGCAATCAACGATGGGATTTTTTCTTCCTATTTTATACTTGATGTTGAGGTGTAATTGCTGTAAGTATGTGGACCAGTTTTGATGGCATTCATTCTACAATTTTCCCTGTGTCTGCATGAGTTGCAGTGGATTATTATTAGTGTGGATGATTGTCTCCTTCCCAAGAATGTAATGTCTCCACTAGCGGCAGTCTTGTACAATGGAGTACATTTCTTTTTCATAAGTAGGGTACTTATGGACAGTATCTGACAGTGTCTCACTATGATAGACCACAGGGTGGTCATACTGAGTGAGAACGACGCCCACAACATAGCCTGAAGCATCTGTCTCAATTTCAAATGGATGTTGTAGGTATGGTAGTGAAAGTACTGGGGCTGAGCAAAAGCACTACTTCAAATCATCGAACGCTTGATGTTGGGACCGGCCCCACGCAAATTTCGCCTTACCACCACCCCTGTTTATTTGGTTGAGGGCCCATCCAATATGGGAGAATCCCAACACGAACCTGCGGTAGAAATTGGCAAGGCCCAAGAAGCTTCGAAGCTCAATGAGTGTTGTTGGGGCTAGCCAATCATGAATGACTTCGATCTTGGTTGGATCCACATGTATTCCATGTTGATCAATGATGTATCCCAAGTAATGGACCTTGTCCATGCCGAAGGAGAATTTTTCCAAGTTGGTGTATAGCTTGTGCTGCCGCAGGGTGTGCAGAACCTGTTGAATATGTTGCAAGTGTTCTACCCAAGTCTTGTTGTAAATTAGAATGTGATCTAGATACACCACTACAAAAGTATTGGTGAATGGTCGCAGGATATCGTCCATCATCCTCATGAAAGTGGATGGAGCATTTTTCAAACCAAAGGGCATGACCAACCATTCAAAAGGCCTTCCTTTTACTTGAAGGTGGTCTTCCATACATCTGTTTTTTCTATCGTGACCTGGTGGTAGCCAGACTTCAGATCAATCTTACTGAAGTATTTAGCCCTTGTGAGTTGATCAAGGAGGTCATCGATTTAGGGAATCGGGTATCGGTTTCTGAGTGTGATTTTATTCAGATCCCGATAATCAATACAGAGTCACCAGCTTCCATCTTTCTTCTGTACCAGCATGATTGGGCTCCCGCAAGGTGATGATCTGGGATGTATGTGCCCCTTGTCGAGCAATTTTTGGATCTGTCGCTTTATCTCTTCATTCTCTAACAAAGAGCGGCAATAGACTGCCCATTGGGAAGAAGTGTGTCAGGGGTAAAATCGATGGGGTGCTTGAATTGGTAGTGCAGAGGTACCCCTTTAGGTCAAGAGAATATATCGGAGTATTCTTCCACGACCTTATCTACTTGCTTCTGTTGTGTGGAGAGGTCGACCGCAGAGACCCTGGATGTGGTTGTGAGCTTTCTCTTATTCTGAGAGCTAATAATGAAGAACACAAACTTCCCCATTTGTGAGATGACCTTCCTGCATTGCTTAGCAGAGATCAAGGAAATAACATTAGGTGGGACTGCTTCAGGTATCCTGTACAATTTCCTGTTCAAAGTAATAATAACACTACAAGGCCTAGACTCATATATAGCATGACATTTCCATAAATAAGGTTGGCCCAAAAGAACATCACAAACTTCGAGAGGAGAAACATCACATAATACCTCGTCTTTGAAGGGCTTGATGTCGTACGAGAGTCGACATTGTTGGCTGACGCGGAGATCTCTTCCTTGGCAGAGCCACCCAATGGTTTAGGGTTGTGGGTGTGACGTTGTTGATAGGGAAAGCCGCTTGATGACCTCTTCTGAGATGAGGTTCTTCTGGCTACCGCTATCAACGAAGAAGTGCAGTGAGGTGCCTTTTACCCACATCTGTGAATGGAAGAGGCACTCTCCTTCTTCTGGCTTGTCTGTTTCACCAGGATGGAGCTTGGTGGTAGCAACGGTGGCACTGGGTTTCGCGTCAATGATTTGTCTTCCCCTTTTTGGTTCTGGCTCAGATTCAGAATCCGCATCTGATTCATAGGCTTTCACTTCAGCCACCAACGACTTCTTTGAGCATCAGTTAGCAGTGTTATGCCAAGGGATCTTATGGAAGGTGCACCACTTCCCGATATCTGTCTTTGTCTTTCTGGTGTCCTTCTTTGCTTGTGGCTTGGACTGGTTGTCCTGATATTTTCCATCGTTTCTCTATCCTTTTTTCTATGGGTTGGGGCGACCCTTTCCCAGCTTTTGTTGTGAGAGGTTCCTAGGCCCAAATTTCCACATATTTTGTTTGATCTTCTGCTCGATTTTGACAACATATCGGTAGGCCATGCCCAAGGATGAGATGCCCACAAATTCCATTTCAGTATGGATGTATCTATGTAGAGCACCGTGATACTTGAGCACCAGATGTCACTCTGAATCTTTGATACCCAGCTTGGTGTGCAAGGTATGGAAGATATTTGTGAAATCGGGCACTTTTTGGTCTCTTTCTTGCCACAGTGTGGTCCATTTGGTATACAGGTCATCATAACTTCTGACAAGGTAGTATTGTTCCTTAATAGCATCCCTAAAAGATTCCCAGGTGGATGTGACTGAAAATAATGAGGTTTCCTCTATCTCCTTTTGCTCACAGAAATTTTCCCACCAATCTTTGACATGGGGAATGGCTTTAAGGAGCACAAAAGTAATCGTTTCTCTATTCGAAAAGTTATGGACAGAAAAATACCCTTCTAGTAGATTCAACCACTTTTCTACAACATCTGCGTCTATCTGACCTTCAAATATAGGAATATCCAAGTTTATTTGTACCTTGAAGGGGCGGCGCCTCTGTTCGAAGAAGATGCATCGCCTGTTGGTAGCCAACGAACGATTTGCGTGAAACTATCCATCATCTCGTTCCTCTATTGCTTGAGGGATTTCTCTATCAACAGTTTGAAAGGAGCTCCTATCCTGTCATCTTTATTTTCTCCTGCCATGAGAGGTCACTTGGGCATGTGAGAGCTTCTGTCCTCAAGAGAAACAAGCTCGAGACCCAACTCTTTGTCCTCTGACCTCGTTGGGGACATGCATTAAGACGACAAGGAGCAGACCGCTCTGATACCACTGATCCGGATTTTATGAGAAGAACGAAATGAATACAGATTATTAACATGTGCCTAACAAAAAATAACAGAGATACAGTAAAACTGGTTTTCTATTCAATAATGAAATAAGCTGAAACTGTAAAATGTAGCGGAAACAAGCTTGTTGGAATGGTGGCAGCTTATCTCTGAGAAGAGATGTGACGGTTGAGCGCATTCGCCAGAAGAATATTAAAATGAGGCTCTGAAGGCATGTTTAAAATAAAAAAGAATTTCAAAAAACCCTATACATCCAAAAACCTAACCCTAGGAGATGAAGCGCCAAAATTCATGTGGGCCCCGTTTGGGTAAGTTAGTACATCAACTTCCCGGGGTCATAACTTTTGCATATGATCTCCATTTTAGGCGTGTGATAGCCCATTGGAAAGGTATCGTCGAGGATATTAATTGTGGGGGATCAATCATGCCTTTGGCTATCATTCAAGAGATCGATCCCAAAAAACCTTCATTTAGGCCCTCAAAATGGCCCCGGAAGTTAAAACTGCTAAAAATAGTAAATTGCCAAAATTGTCAGAAAACTATTTTGAGCCAGTTGGAAAAGGCAGGTGGCCACCGATATCCATATGGATCAAATAAACAGGTTTATTTTCCAGAAATATTTTTCTTTGACTGTCGCAACTTACCTTCATAGCTCTCTACCCAAACCCAATTCATGAACACAACCTTTGAAGCCATACCGCTTCTTTTCTTCCATGAGTGGCTGCCATGTATTCTACTTCTATTGTTGACAAGGTTATGACTACTTATCACTTACTCATCCAACACATTGCTCCACCAAACATCTTAAATACATATTCGTTGGTTGACCTCGATCGATCTAGATCTCCAACCCAGACGGCGTCGACAAATCCATGTACATCTAATATACCACTATCACCTCCAGGTTTTCCTTGATAGAATATAGCATAGTCCTTTGTGCCATACAAATACCTAAATACTCTCTTGACAGTTGTCCTACGCTCCTTTCCAGGTGTCGACATGTACTTTCTCAACACACCCACTGCATGAGAAATGTCTGGTTGAGTACAGACCATCGCATACATTAGACTACCAACAACACTTTCATAGGGAACATGTGCCATGTCCTCTATCTCTTCCTGTGTCTTTGTATATTGTTCAACAGTATGCCTTTATCCCACTGGTTTGCAATCCTGCATGTTGAATCATTTCAGAATTGTTTCAATATAATTCATCTGATTCAACCAAATCTTTCTAGCAGCTCGATCTCTCTTAATCTCTATTCCCACAATGAAGTTAATTTCACCAATATATTGCATGTCGAACTTGGAGGATAGCTGCTTCTTCACCTCCTTTATTACGTCCATGTTGTTTCCAATCAACAACATGTCATAGACATACAAATCTACATATATGAAATGCCCACCTTCTTCCTTGGGATATATGCAATGATCATCTTTGCTTCTCACAAATCCCAAACTAAGGATGTAAGTTTCAAACTTATGGTACCACATCCTTGGTGATTGCTTTAGACCATAAAGGGATATTTTTAGTTTTCACACCAACTCTTTCTTTCCCTTTACTAGAAATCCTTCAAGATGTTTCATGTAGATTTCTTCTTCCAGGTCCCCATGTAGGAACGTTGTCTTTACATCCATCTATTCTATCTCCATATTGAATGCTATAGCTAGAGACATTAGTACTCTAATGGAGGTTAGTTTTTCAATAGGGGGAAAAATCTCACCGAATTCGACTCCCTCGACTTGGGAATATCCTTTCTCTATCAGTCGAGCTTTGAAATTCTCGACTTGACCTGCGACATTCATTTTCTTCTTGAACACCCACTTGCTACCGATTGGTTTCCTTCCACTAGGTAACTTGACTAAATACCATGGCTCATTCTTGTACAAGGATTCCATCTCGTTGACCATGGAATCCTTCCATAGTTTACCCTTTGTCGAGTTGACTACCTCACCGACCGACTTGGGCTCATCATCAATGGTAGTTAGCACGAATGTGAAACAAAACTCAGGTGGACTATACCGTTCAACTGGTTTCTTTACTCTTTTTGAAATCCTTATGATCTAGATTTATGTTGGAACACAATGAAATACATAAATACACATAAACGCAGATATGCAGTGGAAGTAAAACTTCATTTCATTAATAACAAATGACTGAAATATGCTTACAGACAGAATGGAAATAAAATAGCATGGGCTCTGGTAGCTTATCTCTGAGAAGATATGTGGCGGCTATTGGCCTATGAAATTGGTGTTACAATGAGGCTCGAAGGCCTATATATTATTGAGAAACAATGGAAAACCCTAAACATCCAAAAATCTAACCCTAGGAGATGAAACGTCAGTATATGGGCCCCGTTGGGGTAAATTGGTACATCAATTTCCCGAGGTCGTAACTTTGGCATACTATCTCTATTTGACGCACATGATACATCATTAGAAATATCTATCCGAGGACTACACTGTTGAAAAAAAATATTGAGTTTGGAATGGACTCATATTCGTTGGACCATTCATGCCCAAAAAACGTCGTTTAGGGCCTCAAAACGGCTCCGGAAGTTCAGGACCCGAAAAACTGCTAAAAATAGTAAATTGTGCTACAATTAAGGAAACTGGAAAACCAAAAGAAACAATGGTGTGGGTCCAAGTGGAAGAGGTAGGTGGCCACCAATATCCACCTGGATCATTCCTCCCCCCTTAGGAAGAAATGGTTCCCATTGCGTTGTGTTCCTCCATGAGATGAGGAAACTTCTGTTGAACTTGGTCCTTGGTGAAGGAGTTGGTCTGCTTTGACAACTCGATATAGTTGGATCCTCTACTGACAAGTGTTCTTGATCTGTGTGTCCATAATCCAATCAGTTGTGGCTTGTTCCATGCAATCTGGGTTTAACTTTGTTGGTGTGAGTTGTTCTACCATGTCGGATGTGTCCAATAGAGGTGGAAAGTAGGGCCGAAGGCGGTTGACATTGAACATTGGGTGCAGACCAAAGAATGGTGGAATACTGAGCTCAAAGGCATTGTCCCCTATATCCTTGGTGATGGTGTATGGCCCATATCAAAGTGGGCGAATCTTGCGGTAGGGTCCAGCGAGGTGCTCCTTTTGCAAATGTAGCCACACTTTGTCGCCCACCTGGAAGTTGTGTGCCACCCGATGTTGATCATGTAGTTGCTTGTACTTAGCATTGGATCTATTCAATATGTCATGAACCTGTTGGTGGATGTGTTGGATGCGCTCAATGAAGTTGTTTTCCTTGTCAGCCTCAGACTGGACATGGGATGAATCTGCCTGAGTAGTCGCAAATGGCATGGCTACATCAATGGGACATATTGGCTGGAGTCCCAAGCCCATCTGAAAGGGGTTGTGGCTGGTTGAGCTATCGAGAGCTCGATTGTAGCTATGTTGTACATAGGGGAGGCTCTCATCTCATGTGCGTGGATGTTTTGAGTTGTACATGCATAGAATCTCTATAATCATTCGGTTGACGACCTCTGTCTAGCCATCATTTTGTGGATGGAAAGTTGTGGAATTGGTGAGCTTGGTGTCCATCATCGAATAGAGGCTAGACCAAAATGTACCGAGGAACCTATTGTCCTAATCTAAGATGATAGACTATGGGATCCCAAAGTGTACCCACACTCGCTCAAAGAAGAGTTTAGCAGTGGCTTCTGCTGTGATATTATTCTTACATGCCATCATAATGGACATCTTCGAGAATCTGTCGACGACCACAAAAACACAGTCATTGCCATTCTTAGTAGAAGGAAGTTCCAACATGTAATCCATGGAGATGGATTCCCAAGGTCAACTAGGGGTGGACAGCGGAGTATAGAGGCCTTGCTTCTTGATGGTTAGTTTGGAAATGGTGCAAGCAGTGCAGGACCTGATGTACTTCCCAACATATTGTCGAAGGTTCGTCCAATAGAAATACTTTTGCAGTACTTCCACAGTTTTCTCGACCCCGAAATTCCCAGCAACCCAACTATAGTGCGCCTCCCAAATCATCTTGGCACACTCGCTTGAAGGAACACAAAAATGTCCCAGGTGACATAGCAGGGCATCCTGGAGGTGAAAATTAGGAACTTTGTTACCCTCCAAGAGTGCATTGTATGTGTGGTCGAATTCTGGATCACTTTTGTAGAGAAGCGGCCAATCGGAAGTCTCGTTCCCATAAGAGTTGAGCACCATGGTTAGTGCCAGGATAGGGGGTCGGATGAGGTAGTCTACAACATTATTGGTGCTTCCTTTCTTGTACTTAATGTTCAAATGAAACTGTTGCAGGTATGTGGACCACTTATGATGGCAATTGTTCTACAACTTCCCTTGTGTCTGTATGAACTGCAAGGGTCAGTGGTATGTGTGGATGACCGTTTCCTTTCCCAAAATGTAATGCCTCCATTGTTGGTAAGCCTGCACAATGGAATACATCTCCTTGTCATAGGTGGGATACTTCCAGACTGTGTCAGAAAGTGTCTCACTGTGATATGCCACTATATGCCCATGTTGAGTAAGGACTACCCCAATAGCATAGTCGGAGGCATCTGTCTCGATCTCAAATTGTTGTTGCAAGTCTGGTAATATGAGCACTAGTGTAGAGCAAAAACGATGCTTCAAATCATCGAACGCCTTATGTTGATATTTAGACCAAAGGAATTTTTCTTTCGCTCCTCCCTTGGTGACTTGACTCAAGGGCCAAGTGATATGAGAGAATCCCAACAAAAACCTGCGGTAGAAATTGGCAAGACCCAAAAAGATGCGGAGCTCTGTTAGGGTGGTTGGGGCCGGCCAATCCTGAATGACTTGGATCTTGGCTGGATCCAGATGCACCCCCCGCTCATCAATAATGTATCCCAGATACTGAACCTGGGTCATGCCAAAAGTGCACTTCTCCAAATTGGCACACAACTTGTGTTGTCATAGTGTTTGGAGGACATGTTGGATGTGGTGGAGGTGTTCTTCCCAAGTCTGGCTAAAGATCAGAATGTCATCCAAGTACACCACTACAAATGAGTTGGTGAATGGTCACAATATGTCATCCATTAGTCTCATGAAGGTTGCAGGGGCATTCGTCAAACCGAAATGCATGACCAGCCATTCGAAAAGGCCCTCCTTGGATTTGAAGGCAGTCTTCCACACATCATAGGGTTCGATTGGTACCTGGTAATACCCAAACTTCAAGTCGATCTTGCTAAAATATTCTGCCCCTTGAGTTGGTACAGAAGGTCATCAATCTTTGGGATTGGGTACTTATTCCGAACAGTGATCTTGTTTAGTGCCCGATAGTCAATGCAGAGTCTCCAAGTCCCATCCTTCTTCTGCACCAGCATGATCGGGCTCCCACAGGGAAATGACCTCAGTCGGATGTGACCTTTCTGCAACAACTCCTAAATATGCCTCTTGATTTCTTCATTCTCCATAACAGAGCGCCGATAGATCAGTCCATTGGGCAACGATGCACCTGTGGTCAGATCGATGAATGCTTGACCTGACAGTGTAGAGGCACCCCTACGGGGGAGGTGAAGATGTCCTTGTACTCCTCCACAACCTTATCCATCTATTGTTGTCATGCAGAGGGGTCTTGTCTGGAGGTCATGGCCGTAGTCTTCTTCTTTCCCTAAGGGCGGATCATCGAGAAAACAAATTTCCTGGTTTTGGCAATGAGCTTACTACATTATTTTGTAGTAACCAAAGAGATGGTTGTAGGCAGTGATATTTTTGGTATCCTGTACAACTTATTTCCCAAAGTAATAATAACAACACAACGCCTGGAATCATACACATCATGTTGCTTCCACAAGTATGATTGGCCTAATAATACATCAGAAACATCAAGAAAAGAAATGTCACATAATACCTCATCTATGAAGGGCTTGATGTTGTAGGGAAGGTGACATTGTTGGCTTACGCAGAGGTCTCGTCCTTAGTGTAGCCACCTGATGTGTATGGTTGTGGGTGTGTTGTGGTCGGCAAGCCCAGTCATTTCATGACCTCTACTGAGATGAGGTTCTTCTCGCTCCCGTTGTCGACAATGAACTGCAACAGGGAACCCTATACCCACATCTGGGAATGGAAGAGGCGCTCCGTCTCCTCTGGATCTTCATGGTGGCAATGGTGGCATTGGGCTCCGCATCAATAATTTTCTTCCCCCTATCATTCCCCTTGTCAGGTTCTGATTCATAGTTGGAGCCTGCATCCGATTCAGAAGCCTTCAACTCAGCTACCAGTGACTGCTTGGCCTGAAACTCACTTATGTTGTGAGTGGAGCTCTTATGGAACTCACACCACTTCCCCATGTCCTTTTTTGGCTTCGTGACGTTTTTCTTTTCTTGTGGCTTTGGTGGGTTGTCCTGGGCCTCCCCGCCTTGGCTTGGTCCTTTGTTCAACAGTTTGGGGGTACCTTTCCCTTGCTTCTAATTCGCAGACCCAAAGTCTCACTTCTTCTGTTTGAACTTCTACTCAATCTTGGTAGCATACCGGTATGCCACACCAAGCGAGGAGATGTTGAGGAACTCCATTTCCTCTTGAATGTATCTATGAAGACAATTGCAATACTTTAACACCAAATGTTTCTCTGAATCTTTGATAACCAACTTTGTGTGTAGGGTATGGAACAGATTCGTCAGCTCATGCACATCTTGGTCTCTTTGCTGCCACAGCGTAGTCCATTGTATGTATTTGTCCTCATAGATCCCCATGGGATAATATTGTTCCTTGATGGTGTCTCGAAAAGAATTCCAATTGGGTGCAACCGAGAACAGAGAGGGTTCCCCCTCGCTCTATTTCTCCCAATAGGTTTCCCACCAGTCCTTGACATGGGGGACGGCTTTAAGGAGTGAAAAAATAATCCTTTCTTAGTCGGAAAAGTCATGAACCAAGAAATATTGTAAATGTGTTGACCTGCACAAAATAGATCTAGCTAAACAATGAGACACACATTTGCAGAGAGAATTGGAAAAGAAGAAGAAGGAGAGAAAGAATGGAAAGAATTCTCATTAATCGTTGTGAATAATGAATAATTTACACATGATATACTCTGTATAACTCAATGAGTTCGACTTGAGCTGAACCAAGTCACCATAGTGGTGGTCTAGCATGATCTGGACACACACCAGCAGTTATGGGAGTGAACTGCCACCTATTCTAGTCTCTCAAGCAGTTACGGGAGTGAACTGCCACCTAGTTGAGTTAACTAGTCAACTAGTCTTCAGTTAACTGACTGAACAGAAAGTATTGAGGAGTTAACTTAAGGAATCAAGGCTAATGCACCACTTTGGTGATGATACCAAGGTAAGGTCGAATTACCATGGTGATTATCCCAATGTTGCATGGTGATGATCCCAATGCAACATATAAACTCAACTCAACTAGTCAAACTAAAGTGTGAACTGAAAGAGAATATTCTCCAGGTGGAATATTCTCTCCTAAAATATAGGAGACTGGATAATGACTAATTATGACTAATAAACAAATAAAAACCTTAGGAAAAAGAAATCCTAGGTGTGTGTGAAGTAACTCCAACACCCCCCCTGAACATCACTATGGTGAAAATAAAGATTGGGTCCCGGCAACGAGGCCATGTTAGGTACCCAAGTGCAAAAGATACAATGAAAATAAAGTGAGGAAAGAGGGAAAACCTCATGGGAAAAACCCCCCCTCAAGGTACAATGTATGTAAAAAGAAGAACTACAATTGCTAGGCAATTGTGTCCTTCACTCCAAGATGACCTCGCAGAGAATGGAATTTCTGCTCAGTGAAGGTCTTGGTGAAAATGTCGGTCGTTTGTTCTGCTGAAGGACAGAACTGTAAGTCGATGATCCCCTCATGTACTAAGTCCCATATGTAGTGCATGTGGATCTCGATGTGCTTCGTCCGCTGCCTCTGAACTAGATCTCTATAGAACTTTAGAGTTCTCTGGTTGTCACACCAGATGACGATCGGTCGATGAAATTGAATGCCCAACTCAGTGAGAAAATGTTGTAGCCACATAGCCTGAATGGTTATGTTAACTACCCCTCTGTACACTGCCTCGGCTGAAGATAGAGCAATGGCAGCTTGCTTCTTGCTCAACCAACAGATAGGCCCGAAACCAAGACTGAGTGAGTAACCAGATGTGGACTTGCGATCAATGCTATCGCCAACCCAATCAGAATCAGTAAACCCAATGAGATCTAATGTAGAGTCTGTTACATAATGAATTCCAAAGGTGATGGTGCCCTATACGTATCGAAGGATATGCTTTGCAGCTTTCCAATCTAGCTCATGTGGCTCCTGCATGAACCTGGAAACTATGCCAACTGCATATGAGAGGTCTGGTCTAGAGTGTGTGAGATACAACAAGCTCCCCACTAGTTGTCTATATAGTGTGCTATCAACCAGTGGAGTCTCCCCTCCATCCTCAAGTTTGACTCTTGATAGGAAAGGAGTCGGAGCAAACTTGCAATCTATCATGTGAAATCTCTCAAGGAGATCTCGTGCATACTTGGCTTGAGACAGTTTGATGCCTAATGCCTCTTGATTGATCTCAAGTCCAAGGAAGAAGTGTAGCGGACCCATGTCTATCATCAAAAACCTGTCATGAAGAATCCTCTTGACTGCAGCTGTTGAAGTCGAGCAACCAGTGATCAACAAATCATCAACATACAGAACTAAAAGTAGAAGTGAATCAGCCGTCCTGAGCATGTGTACATTCAGGTCTGATTTACAATGTACAAATTTTTGTGACAACAGGTAGGAGTCCATCTTGGCATACCATGCCCTCGGAGCCTGCTTGAGGCCATAAAGTGACTTCTTCAGTCGACAGACCA
>SNQJ01S0193429.1:0-17756 GCA_010110895.2 Picea sitchensis
TGTGGTCCATCTCATGTACTGGTCCTCATAGTTGCCAATAGGGTAATATTGTTCCTTTACCACATCCACAAAAAAATCCCAAGTGGGATCGACCCTATATATTTTAGACTCCTCTGTGGAACTCTTCTCCCAATAAGTTTCCCACCAATGTTTGACATGGGGGAGATCTTTAAGGAGTGTGAAGGTGATCTTTTCTTTGTCAGAAAATTTGTGAACAGAGAAATAACCTTTTAGCAGATTTAACCATTTGTCTAGGGCTTCTGCATCTATCTATCCTTCAAATACAGGAATATCAAAATTAACTTGTACCTTGAAAGGCGAGGTTCCTCCAAAGTGGCCACTTGATGAATATGAGTCTGTTTCTATCGGCAAGCATTGAAGGATGTGTGAAAAATTCTCCATCATTTCGTCCCTCTGTTGCGTGAGAGCTTGTTATAGCAACAAACTGATAGGATCATCTGCTCCGTCGTTTTTATTTTCTTCTGCCATTGAGGGTTTCTTGGGTGTGCGGGAGCGATTTTACTCAAGAGAGACAAGCTCGAGACCCAATTTTCTATACTCAGACCTCGTCGGGAACATGCACTAAAAAAAACGACCAAGAACAGCCTGCTCTGATACCACTGATCCAGATTATTTTTGGCACGAAATGAGATAAGAGATATAATAAAGAAATGCACAAAGATATCGCAAATATTCAATAATATAACAGAAATATATTAGAGATGCAACCATAAACACAGATATACAATAATACACGATTTCTATTAATGAAATAAATGTACGGAGACTGTAAAATACAGAGTGAAAGACTCGATAGAATGGTGGCAACTTATCTCTGAGAAGAGATGTGATGGCTACTCGCATTCGCAAGAAGATGATTACGATGAGGCTCTGAAGGCCTTTTTACAATAAACAGGAATGCCAAAATTCCTAGACATCCTAAAACCTAACCCTAGGAGATGAAGCACCAAAAGTCATGTGGGCCCCATTTGGGTAAGTTAGTACATCAACTTCCCGAGGTTGTAACTTTTGCATACGATCTCTGTTTTAGGTGTATGATAGCTCGTTGGAAAGGTATCACTGTGGATATTCATTTTGGGGGCTCAATAATGCCTTTGGATCTCATCAAGAACCTATATCTTGAAAAACCTTCATTTGGGCCCTCAAAATGGCCCTAGAAGTTAAAAACTGCTAAAAATAGTAAATTGCCAAATTTGCCAGAAAATTGTTTTGAGCCAGTTAGAAAAGGTGGGTGGCCACCGATATCCACCTGGAACAGTTTGATGGTAGGATAAAAGTATGATTAGCTGAAGAAGGTAGAGGTGGATTAGTTGATGCAGATCTCAAATCAGTCGAGGTCCCAGCTTCTGAAAGTTGTTGATTCAATATCGCATGTATTGGTATCTTTTGGCTCCCTTCAATGTATCCAGGGTGATACAAAATTGAGGTTTGTAGCCAACAAGAAATTTCCAAAGCGTTTCCTTCACACGTCAATAATGAGGAATTAAACACCAAACATAAATGCTTTAATTTACGTTAAAAGGGAGAATTGTCTTCTGTCTGAAGTCCTGTCCCCAGTCCCATGAAGATAGAGTCAAAGCCAATGGAATCTTCTTCATCCATATAGGCTGGAGGGTCCTCCCGGAGAAGTGAGTCTTCATATTTTTCATCTATTCATTTCCCTTTGCAATTGTGACGCAAATGACCAATTTGACGGCACCAGTTACACCGGAAAGGAACACTCAAATAGTCCAGCTTCTGAGTAATAGTTTGACCTCGCTATTCAATCATCAAATCCTCGTGAAGACCCTCATGGATATCAATCTCCACTAGGATCTTTCCGAATTTCCTGGCATTTTTTTCCATAGAAGCAGTATCCAAAGTAATGAAGTGCCCCAAAGCATCTCCAATCACCTTCAGAGCGCTTGCATTCCACAAATGAAGAGGCAAGCCTGGAAAAAGAACCCATAGATGTCGGTGATGAAAGCAATCAGTCTGTGGGTCAAAGGAGACTCTCGAACATTTCAACATTAGTGTGCTTCCCCCATTTACCCAGAACCTATTGAGTAAAAGGTCTACGTCTTCATGTGTCTTACAGATAAAACCCCATCAACCCTTAGTAAGATAGTGAGTCTCTGGCTCATAACCAAGCAAAGGGAACCAAGATTTTGTTAACCAACCCTATACTGATAAATCAACAAGATAAGGATAGGATAAGCGACCCACTAGCTCACACAAGGCTAGTCTGGCAGTTTCTTCCAATCCCACATCCGATCCCAATACCATTTTTCTCACCCGTTTATTAGGCTTCCAGGGCCTCTTCCTAGCGCTAGACAACTTTGTATGTGAACAGGGAAAACTATTCAGCTCCTTATTTCACCTCGAAAGTCCAACATCTTTACTAAAAGGCTTATCAAGGCTAATATTTGTCTCATTTAAACCAAACAAAGAAGTAGTTTGTTGCCCAGTGCCTGTAGACTTCTCAAGAGAAGGGAAGTGATTGGTAATAAGGTTTCCTGGCAAAGCTCTAGAGCCAAGGGTAGGCAGAGGAATACTAGAGGGAATAGTAAGTGAAATGGGTGAGTTATTCAAATAATCCACTATAGTAAAAAGGCTAGTCTTCTGCCAACCTACCTCGTCAACTAGGTTCAGAAGGACCCTGACATCTTCAGAAATGTCAGCACCAGAAGGTGGAGCCATATCAATAGTAGAGAAAAATAAAATATTAACATTGCTAATAAACAAGAGAAATAGTGAAGGTTGGTATGCTAATACGAAAAGACAACCCACAAGATAGTCAACTTACAAAACAATGACTAGTGGTTCAGTTCCCAAACAGGCGGGAGGAGAAGAAGCCTCGAAAAACAGAAAACAAGAGAGTCAAGGAAAAGAAAACAGTTAGGAAGAGATGTATACTAGAAGTCAAAAAAAATTGAAAAAGGAGGACGCAGAGTTCTTTGTAGTTCTATCTCATCGCACTCGATAGTAACTTGACACACTCATCTAATCTCAGTAACGACGCCCTCCATTGTTGTTCTTCAAGCTTCCCTCCTGGTTGCAAGATTCAAAAATCCCTCTCGCCTCTCATTGCTTTCTTGTAGCACCTTTTCCATGACAACAAACACAGATCTCAAATAATCTATAAAATATTCTTCCCTGTAGTTACCAAGTGGATCAAGTTGGAATGACCATGTAATAGAAGATTGTCTAGAATATTCTTCCCAAAGGGAAGTGGGCATCACCTGGACTGTGACTTCATATCCATGCAACCCCATATTCCCATTTATCACAGCGTAACTGTACCGATGCTCCCCACTATCCATACATATCAACTTCTCCTTCACCCACATAACCCCTCCGTTGCCATTATTATTACCAGAAGAATTGGCGGCGCAGTATCAGATGCAGCCAGGTGTTTTCTTTGTTCCCTCCACTCTCTCGCAGACAGAGATAAATGGATGCCACTTCCATAGTCCACATAAATCATTGGCAATCTCCCACACACGCTCCACCGAGGCCGCCACTGGAACGATCACAGAACCCTCCCATTTGGAGGTCCCCTACATCTCTCTACCGACATCAAGCAGTCAAGTGAGCAAGTGCCATGAATTCCAGTAAAGAAAACAAACACCAAAGAGATTTGTTCTACCTACTTACTGAGCCAAAAATATTAAGAGAAGTGTGCCCTTCAAGATACACTGCGTGCTCCAAGGGTTCCACTCGCCTCTTTCCATTTTATTTGCGCAACGTTCCCTTCAAGATGCACTACGTTCTCCAAGGGTGATACTGGCCTCTTGACTAAATTCTGTAGACGTCAAACCCCTAGAGTCAATACTCCGCCAGGTGATCTTGTGGGAGACTAAGGGCCTCTAAGGAATAAGGACCCTGCCTTATTGTGTACCCCTTAGAATCATTGTGAGCGATTGTCACAGTCTGCCCTCACGACATCATGGATATCTCGAACTAGGTAATCATTAACCTATAGTTCGAGCCACGATGAGAGTGCTAATTGGCTATGGAAGGGCTACTGCCACACCTCTCCCTTAATGTCTCTAGTTGTCGTGCTTGGCCCCTTTACTCCAAATGTGAGCCTGGTTGGAAAGCTATCGTCAGCATGCATCCATCAACGAAACATGTTATATATAACAATCAACATCATAATATCTAATCATATGTACATATGTCACATCAACAACATTCAAACCCTAACAATCCACTCCCTGACTCGATCCAGAGTCCAAGGAGTTTCATCGATACCTTGACATCCTCTAACGTCTAGAGTCTTGCACACTCAGGAGAACCCAGTCAATAGGACATGTCGATGTATATACAAAAAATATAACATATCATAAAATCCACAATATCTCATAATCATAATCAAAACAACCAATAGTATAATGACCTGGATCACTTGTACGCAAGTGTCCTCAAAGAATAAGTCCACTCAATGCGCACAAGAACAGGATGTTACATACACACCTCTTGTTTTAAAATTTGTCTAGAAGTTTCACATTATGTAAATGCCGAAATAAAGTGTATCACAGTATCATATGTCTAGCTATCAAACAAAAATGGAATCTGCTGACGCATATCATACACATCCTCCCAGGTCGCCGAGTGTGGACTATAGTTCTACCACTGGACCTTGACCTAATCTACTGTTCGACACTGTATTTGTCGAATGCGATGGTCTAGGATGCGGATTGGCTTTGCCATGAGCGCACCCTCGTCCGATACTTGCAAGGAAATCATGTCAATAACATATGTATGATCACTAACATAATGTCTCAAAATAGATACGTGAAAAACATCATGCATACGTCTCAAAGAATCAAGCAAGGATAGTCGATAGGCCACATGCCCCTTCTTTTCCACAATCTCGAAGGGTCCCATGAATCTAGGAGATATTTTAGCACCCTTTCCAAACTTGATTAAACTCTTGTGCAGTTTCACCTGCAAGAAAAATTGATCACCAACTTCATAAATACGATCAACACGATGTGCATCGACATAACTCTTCTATTGGTCCTGCATTTCCTTTATCCTTTGTCTTATGTTTCTCATTTGGTCTTCCATTTCTTGGATCGCTTTAGGTCCCACTAGGACCCTATCCTCAAGTCGATCCCAACTCAAAGGCATATGACATAGTCGCTCGTAAAGAAACTTGAAAGGCGCCATCTTAATGGTATTCTGATAACTATTGTTATATGCAAATTCTATGAGTGGAAAGAATTCTTCCTAACTCTTATGTTGGTCCATCACGTACATGCGTAACATATCCTCCAATATTTGGTTTGTTCGCTTGGTCTTCCCGTATGTCTCTAGGTGATATGCGGTACTAAATTTAAGTTGGGTTCCCAAGGCCTCTTGGAAACTAGTCCAAAATCGTCCCGTAAACATTGATCCTCGATCAGATATAATACTCTTAGGAACGCCATGCAGCCTCATGATCTTGTTGATGAAAACTCTAGCTATGTCATGTGCCTGATACGTAGTACACACAGGAATAAAATGTGCACTCTTTGTCAGAGTGTCAGCTACTACAAAATCGAATCATGTCTCCTTGCCGTCAGTTGCAATCCAATAATGAAATCCATCGAAATGACCTCCCATTTTGATTCTGGAATAGCGTGTGGCTGTAGTAAACCTGTCGGATGTCTTTGTTCAACCTTCACCTGTTGACATTATAGACATCTTGCCACGTAGTTGAATATGTCTTGCTTCATTCCTTTTCAAAAGAATAAGGGTTCAAGGTCTGCCCTCATCTTCGTGACTCCTGGGTGAGCCATGTACACTATTATATGAGCCTCATTTAGGATCAAAGTCCTCAACTTGTCTTTGGGAGGTATGTAAATCCAATTTTTAAATCTCAATAATCTGTCGATGTCTACCATAAATCCCTCAAATTTTGGTACCATAATTATTTTTTGTCCGATAAACTCTTGGACCTCCTTGTACCAGTCATCGTCACGCTGCAAGGTTAGAATATTTTCATGTAGATTCATCTGAAGAGGCATCACCGAAAATATGCGTGGTCTCTGACTCAATGCATTAGCCACTCTATTCATTGTTCCTTTTATGTAAGTAATCTCAAAATCGTACTCGCTAAGCAATTCTGACCAATGTTGTTGTCGCACGTTCAAGTCGCTTTGCGTAAAGATGTGTCGTAGACCACAGTGGTCTGTTTTTAGTTCAAATTTTCATCCAATAAGGTAGTGTCTCCAAACCTCTCAAGGCATAAACAATGGCTAACAACTCCAAATCATATGTCGCATAGTTCTCCTCATGCCTTCTCAACTTTCTCGAGATGTAAGCAATCACTCGACCGTCTTGCATCAAGAATCTGCCTAATCCTTCCTTGGACGCATCAATGCATACCAAGAAATTCTCATCCATGTCAAGGACCTTTAGTATCGGTGTTTTCATCAACAACTCCTTGAGCCTCCGAAATTCTTCTGTGCATTTCTCGGTCCAAACGAACTCCTTGTTCTTCTTATGCAATTCCGTAATCGGATTTGCTATCTTCGAAAAACCTTCGATGAACCGTCTATAGTATCCTACTAAACCCATGAAGCTACGCACTTCTGGGACATTTGTCGGCGCAGGCCATTCCATAATAGTCTCGACCTTTGTTGGATCCACAACGATACCTTCGTCGGAGATGACATGCCCTAAGTAGTGAATATTCGATTGATAAAATGAGCATTTAGATAGCTTTCCATACAATTTGTTCTCTCATAGACACTTTAGTACCAAGCACAAGTGCTCGTCATGCTCCTCCATCGTTTGAGAATATATCAAAATATCATCAATGAATACTTGGACGAACTTGTCCAAGTATTCTCGGAATACCCCGTTCATTAAGATCATAAATACCCCAAGGGTGTTTGTCAGTCCAAATGGTAAAATAGTAAACTTGTAATGTCCAAACCTCATCTTAAAGGAAGTCTTAGGGATGTCTTCCTCCTTGATCCGTAACTGGTGATACCCCGATCTCAAGTCGATCTTCGAAAACACTTTCGCACCTTTCATCTGATCAAACAGATCATCAATCCTTGGCAACTGATATTTATTCTTGATCGTTGCCTTGTTCAATTGATGGTAGTCAATGCAAAGTCTCCAAAACCAATCCTTCTTCCGTATGAAAATAATAGGCACACCCCACGGTGAAATAATTAGAGGTATAAGTCCTAGGTCCAACAACTCCTTCAATTGCATTTTCAACTCTTGTAACTCAGGGGTCGACATCCGATAAGGCGTTCTTGCTATCGGTTAAGTTCCTAGTTTTAGCTCGATGGTAAATTCCAATTCCCTCTCGGGAGACAACCCTGGCAAATCCTTTGGGAAGACATCCGCAAACTCTCGTATTACCGAAAGGTTTTCTAGTCCTTCTGCCATGCCTTTTTCATTTAACGCAAGGATCACATAAAGCTTGCATGCCTTGCGCATGCTCTTCCATAGCTGCAAGGAAGAGATGAACCGCAGGGAAACTCCCTAGTTTCGACCTACAATCACGAGTCTTTTTCCCTTGTCATCGACCAAGCTCAATTGTTTTGTCTTACAGTTGAGTATCGCCTCATGCGATTCCAACCAATCCATACCGATCAAGACGTCATAAGACCCTAAGATCGTGACGTATAGGTTGGCCCTTGTGACAAACTCTCCAAGGTTAAGGCTACAGCCCGTAACCTTCCCTCCAACATTTTGTTTGACTCCCGAAGCCATTTCTACAAATATAAACTCGTCATGTTCGACTGCCTTTACCTTAATTGTTTTTAGTGTTGCACTAGAAATAAAACTTTCTGTAGCACATGGATCTATCAAAATAATAAGGGTCTAGTCAGCGATGGTACCTGACGTCTTGAGCACAGTCGAGTGGTGCTCTTCTTGGTGGTTATTCACCACTGCATGAATTTGATGGGCCTTGCCCAAATTTCCCACGGTAGTGGGTCCGACTGATCCAGATGCTCTGGTCCTCTCCACTGGGCAGTCACGCTGGTAATGTGTCTCTCCACATGCCCATCACCCTTTATTTGGTCCAGTACTCCCGGTACCCGAAGTAGACGCTGACGGCCCACCGGCTTGGTACCCTGGTCTGTTCTAGTGAACATGCCTAAACTGTTGTTGTTGCAGTCGATGTTGTTGCTAGTGTTGTGGTCCTCTATAAGGATTTTGCTGCTGAGGTGTCGGCCGTCGAGGTGTAGTAAAAGTGGATCCTCTCTGGATGCCATGATATCCTGGTGAATGTCTAGCTGATGTTTGATGTTTCAGTGCACTAGATGACACATGTCTCGTTGGTCTCGCTGGAGTCCTACTCTGACCCCCGTTCATAATCTCCTACTCTGCTATGAGGGCCTTCTGAACAACGTCATGCAAGGTTTGAGGCATCAAAATCCTCACCTTTGCATGAATGCTGACATTAAGGCTGAACACAAACATGTTGACCTTGATTTTCTTGATATTCAGGTGCGGAGCATACCGAAGCAGCTCCATGAAGCGGGCGTCGTACTCGGGCATTGTACAGTCGCCCTCTCACAAAGCATTGAACTCGTTGAATTGATGCTCAATGAATTCCTCAGACATATACCTCTCCCATAACCATTCCTCAAATAGTTCCCAGGACACGTCTTCGACTTCCATGTTCAATTGCGGCAGTAGGTCTTCCACCATAGAAGAGTGCTCCCCTTAAGTTGAAATACCGCCATGAAGAACTTCATGTTTGAGGTATAGTCACGAAGTGAAAAGCACATCGCCATAATATCCAACCATGCATCGACGACTGCACTGTCTAGGGCATCAAAGAACTCAGGAAACTTGACCTTCTCGAGTTCGCGGAGAATTCTACCAGTACCGACCGGGGCGCACGGTGGACCCTTAGGAGGTTCCGGCACCCTGGCCTTATCTCTATCCAAACGAATGATTAGTGCCTCAGACATCCTCTGAAAGGACCTCATCATCCCAACCACATCACCCACAACTACCTATTCCTGCCCGATAACCTATTCGTCTCCCTGGGGGTTAGACCCCTTGGACGTGGATGCTACTAGAGGCGTCACGCCTCCTCCCCTATCACCCTGTCTTCTGCCTCCATGACGTCCTCTAACCATCATTACCTAAACGAATACATATAAATTTAATTAACGACATTATAATCAAATATCTAATCAAAGGAAGTCATAGTGATCCCAAGTCGCGGGTCAAACCTAGATCTGATACTATATGTAACGACCCCCATCGTTACGACAACATGCAATGCATAACAAGTGAAAATATTTTTTTTCTAAAGAAGGAAGTAACAACAACAACAGTCAATCAATGCAACTCGATGATGAACACAACGCACACAATTCTGGCAATAGACAACATAACGACCTAGCATACTGGCACATCATGCAATTGGGTGCAACATACGAAAATCATTCAAACAAAAATAAAAAAACTACCTTCCCATCCTACTATGCAAGGTTAGGACCTCCAGGACACATAAAAAATGCTCAAGCCCAGGTTCCCATCAATTTTGACCATTTAAGGTCTTAAGGCTGGTGACTGTTCTGAGGAACAAGGAGGTGTCTACATCCCGCCCAACACAAGCAAGACCACACCTACTAAGAAAAAGGAAAAACCAATCAATCCAACACAACAACTTCCACGATAAGTAGCTAGAACACTCTCGACGAACGAGAGACCACTATTAAACGTTACAAAACAAGTACAACCTCAATTGAAAAAACAACAACATTCACATCAGAAGGCGCATGACCCTAAGCCAGGTTTCATATGTGTTATTGATCAATGCGCACAATGATTCAAACTGAAGGATTCATGTCGCCATGGTGTGACGAGCACACAAGAATCCCAAGTGCAATCAACATCTAAACTTTTAACAACACAACCAATGCATCAAGGTACCAACTTAAACTGTCAATGATCCTAATATACCAAATAACATGTTCATTGATAGCAACGTATTATGGAATTGAATAACATCTAAGATAATGTAGTTTCATTTATAAAATCTTATATAATCTTGGAAAAACTCCAAGACCTATATATTGAATCACTACTTGAAGATCAATTTACATCCCTAGTACTAAGGATAACAAAGTGTATGTCTTGTTGAATCAAACTATTATGTTAAGGATCTCTACTTGTAAATCGATTCACACCCATTATCCATAGTATCAAAACATGGCAAAGTGCATCACTTTGTTGAATCACAATGTTTATGTTAGATTCTCCCATTGTATCACACACCTATAAATATCTAAATTCCTTGAAAGGATTCATATAAACCTTTATAGAATTCTTAAAATTTTTAAATGACATTTAATTTCCTTGAAGGGATTCTATTGGAAAAAGTTTTTCTTAGAAACAATTTTGTAGGCAAATAAAACAATAATGACTTATATAAACTTTTGCAAATTTATTAAAACGACATAGAAGGTTATTGACAAGGTTGTTGATGCTTCAATTTCATAATATATTTTGATATGTTAACCTCCATAATAGACCCTGACCATATTCCATCTTCCATAATCCAAAAATAATCCGAAATTGCAAATGTAATAAATATCTCTGTGTAATAAAAGTAGAATTTGTTGTGTTATTGACATGCTACATATACAGATAGTAAATAAATCTATGTAGTTTATAATTTTAAATTTAGAAAGCAATAAAAATGTCTGCGTAGAATAATTAAATCGTTGTGCAGTTATGAATAATTAAATCGTTGTGTTATTCGTTGCCAAAAGGGGAAATAAACACCTGGCAAACCACTCACTCCCGAAACAATTCGATGTACCGAACGGAAGATTGTTAAGAGAAAAATAGGTAAAATAAAAACCAAAGACGTGGCCACTTGTCAAACTTAGGATTTCAATTTAATAATTATTAAATTCACCGACTGACAGTAATTGAAACTCGCCTAGTAGATTTATATGCAAGAGGTTGTAGACGAAGGTTTTAACTTCCCATCACTCGGGATTACGGAAGGATCAAAATAAAAATTGCCAATTGTCAGAACGAAATTCATGTTTACATAAAAGAAACGCATTGCCAATTCCAGGTGGAATGGAAGTGAGGGAAATGGTTGAAATGCTGAGACAACAACAAGGACGTAAGGAATAATGTCTCTCCCCCTTGCGAGGACAAGTCCAGTCAAAAATTACGCAAGCCACAAGATATAGTAAGAATTAAATTCCCCAAACATGCAATCCCGAGCCGAGGTATAGGCCACAAACTGTTGAGGCAATGATTCCAAAGTAAAAAACAATATGCAGTTATGCATACGTAGGAGGGTGATTACTGTAATACTTGGATCAGGTCCAGGTCTCACAATGCATAGTCCCAAATTTAAATCACAATACAAGGAAAAAAAAAAAAGCATAAACGCTTCCAGGTATTATAACAAATCAAGTTCCAACATTAAATCACAATCAAGGATTGAAAAAAAAACATAAAACATATAACGATTCCTGGCAAGGAATCCATACCCATACCCACTTCTCACCGCAACACTTAAAAGGAGATTAAAAAAAAAATCGCAGGTAGAGGTGGGCTCGGTGCTCAATCTCGCTTTAATCCAGACAAGCATCCAAGCCAAGCATGATCCTCCTAGTGTCCAATGTATCCAGACATCCACCCAACACAAGGCTCCAAGGGAGAGTCATGGGACCAAGGATGAAGAGGTATGCAATGGGAATTTGATGTGGTTCAAAATAAAAATTTAAAAGCAATTAAACCTTTAAGGCGCCAAGGGTTGTGCAATAGTCAAAAGATCCCAATAAAAATTAAAACCACAAGAGATAGGTAGAACAACCAATAATCTAACAACCACAACTATCACATCGCTACCAAAGAAAAGGGAAGCATGTAGATGAAATTGGAATGGATAAAGGTTGTTGTTGTACTAGATTGGGACTACAGATAAATTAAACAAGGGTATCTCCCCAAGTGATAAATACTGTAAACTGCAGAAGGTTGAAGTCTCTCATGGGTGAATCAAAGCCATACGAAAATGAAAAAACAAAGAGCAAGAAACCATAGTTTCATACCATCTAGATGTAAATCAACATGCAATCAACTAAATAAAATTGTGAAATTTAGATGTGTGTACCTTGAGCAAAGGCAAAGGTTCTATTGCTATTGTCTCACGCTCGCACTCCATCTCGCTCCAGCTTGCCAACCACTGAGACCTCACCGGCACCTCCCAGCCAATGCTAAGGGTACTCTTATTCCCCCTAAGCCCTCCAAGTTGCAAAGGGGCCACGCACACAATACCAGAGAATGCTAGCTTCCCAACTCACCTCACAAGGTCGAGCTACCACTCATTCTCCGATATGGGTATCCCCAACTCCCATAATAAAAGTTTAGTTAAGGTAAATTTCGGCAGCGTAACATTATGCAAGCCTGATGTGATCCATACTCCTCCCCAAACATCCTTTTTATAGATTTTTTCATAGTGAATAGTTTCCCAAACCCTCATTAGATTCTTTTTAGTAAATTTAAATTAGGATAAACCTCCCCCGTACACGTCACCCGATCCCTTAGTTGCACCAGAAAATCAATTTATTAACTAATTAAATTTGCCTATTTCCCTCACCCACCTAAAAGTGTTCCTAAAAACGCTCCTCGTTGTCCCTTTATTCCCTTACAATTCTTAAATGACTTACACCTTACTTAAATCCTAGTTGAGTTCATAAATAGAAAATTCCAAAGGCTAGATTCCTTACTAAGTTAGGAATTCCCCTTTTTCTTTAAGTTTCCCCCTTTTTAACTAAGTTCAGAATTAGCAAGTTTAAATAAACAACCATTTACCCCCTTTTAATAATTAAACCTTCATTAAAAAAATTACTTTAATTAATAAAGCTTGAATTTTCTTTACCCCCTTCTTGTTATATGTATAATTAGTTTTTTTTTGTTCAGAGTTTCTACTTAGACCTAGGTTTTAAATTCACTAGGCTTGGCAACAGTTCTTAAGGGAATATTTGTTATTAAACTTTACTCATCACATCATTCATTTTAAGGCCGACGAGGTCCTAAGGAGGCATAGTTTTCTAGGCACTAGGTTTATTAACTTACCCAAGTTAAAATCACGACGAGCCCTTCAGGACGCACTACGTGCTCTAAGGGTGCCACTCGCCTCTTTATGTTTTATTTGTGCAATGTGCCCTTCAAGATGCACTATGTGCTCCAAGGGTGTCACTCGCCTCTTGACTGAATTTGGTAGATGTCAAACCCCTAGAGTCAATACTCCATCAGGTGATCTTGTGGGAGACTAAGGGCCTTTAAGAAATAAGAACCCTACCTTATTGCGTGCCCCTTAGAATCACTATGAGTGACTGTCAAAGTCTGCCCTCACGACATCGTGGATATATCGAACTAGGTAATCGTTAACCTATTGTTCGAGCCACAGCGGGAGTGCTAATAGGCTATGGCAGGGATGTTGCCACACCTCTCTCTCAATGTCTCTGGTTGGCGTGCATAGCCCCTTTACTCCAAATGTGAGTTTGGTTGGCAAGCTATCATCAACCTGCATCCATCAACGAAACATGTTAGCTATAACAATCAACATCATAATATCTAATCATATGTACATATGTCACATCAACAACATTCAAACCCTAACAGTCCACTCCCTGACTTGATTCAGATTCCAAAGAGTTTCATCGATGCCTCGACATCCTCTAACATCCAGAGTCCTACACACTTAGGAGAACCCAATCAATAGCACATGTCGATGTAAATACAACAAAAATAACATGTCATCAAATCCACAATATCTCATAATCATAATTAAAACAACCAATAGTATAATGACCTGAATGACTTGCATGCAAGTGTCCTCAAAGAATAAGTTCACTCAGTTCTCGCAAAAACAGGATGTTACACATTAACAGACTATTAATCATAAAAATTTATTTATTTTTAGAATATTAAAAGTGGTACTCTAAATATAATAATAAGAACAAAATCACTCTCGATGATTTTAAATGTATTTTTGTGGAAGTGGTATGAAAACATTAGAATTTTCATTCTTTTACATTATTTGCTTAATGTTTTTACCCAATTTTAAATACCTTTCAAAATAAGTTTTATTATTAACTCATGTTTATATTTCACATTGGAAGTAAATAATTATATATTATTAAATTATGTTTTTATTTTATTTAAAAAAATTAAAATGTTCATTGCCTAATTTAGAAGGTTCATTTGAAATTAACTTTTATAGTATGATTAGTTTCAAATTTAATCCAACTTCAGGTAAGATAAGTATTATAAAATAGAATAGTATAGATTCAAATTTAAATTAGTTTAAAATAAGAAAAATATTGTAAAATGGAATAGTATAAATTCAAATAATAAATAAGATGATGAATGGATCATCAATATGTTGTATGGTGGAGAGAAATGATAGAAGGCACAAATATGTTGGACATTGGAGATGGGATGTATATTGCATTGTTTCACTCATTACTTTGTTATATTGTCATTTTTAAGTAAGAAAAGAGTTAAACATTTTATATTTTTTATTTTTTCTAGTTTATCATGGCAATCTTCGTTGAAGTCGCGGTTTTGAATGCTTGAAATTATTGTTTTCAATTTCAAAATGGATTCAACACCCTCAAATACCCTTATTACAAAGTTACATGTGATATTTGCAATTCCATGAATCCAAAATAATTCTTGACATGTTTCAAGTCAAAAACGTTGAATCTATTTGTTATTGTTAGTTGAATTTAGTAAATTTGTTTAATCAATTTGTAGAAAGCACAAATAATACCTAGTAAGAAAAAAGCATTTACATATCATTTAGGTTAGATAGGTACAACAATATCATTACACCTTACTTTACATGTTACATTATCAAAAATTCAAATGATGCAACTCTAACAACACAAGACAATTATCTATTCAAGCCCTAGTTTACATGTTCATCAATTAAATTTAACAACACCTACAATATAATAACACCTTCATTGAAGTTACATAAACACAGAGTAATAATAAGGGATTACTTTTCCTAAAATTTAATAGATTGTTTTTCTTTAAAATTATTTATGGAGAAAGAAAATAATGGATTACTTTTCCTAAAAATTATTCTTGAAGAAAAAATGTTATATGACTCTATACATCATCTAGTAATAATAATGGATTGTTTTTTCTAAAAAACAAATTTTCCTATCAATTATTCCTCTAATAAGAAAATGCATCTATCTCTACCTGATTGTTATGTATATCAATTGTGCCTTTTAAATGCATCTCTCTCTACCTCATTGTTATGTACATCAAGTGCGCCTTTTAGTCCTTTGTAGATCTTTCTCAAAAGTTTATGCTTATTTTTTCAATGTTCAATATATAATGTTCAAAATATTGTCAAACCTTTTGTTCGATGTGTTGGAATCAAGAATTATGAACTTCTCTCCAAATTTTATTAAATTGTGTTCTTTTGTACTTATCTTATTAATGACATTTAAAAAGACATCTAACATTATGAATCCTTCCATAAAATGGTGTAATAAAATTATGAATTTAAAAAAGTAGATCAATCAAATTAGTTTTGTATGAATGGTTTATTAGACAAAGAGTATCACCTCACATTTGGACCAATTTCCTACATATTATGAGATTACACACACAATAGTTAGTTGATAAACTCGGCGACTTTTCTAAAATTGATAGGATTTTGTTTGAAGCTATAGTTCAACCTGATGCCACACTCCACCATTAATATATGATTATTCAATGATTATATAAACATGTTTAACTTTTAACAAGTCTTTTTAAGCTCATGTGCAAGATGAATGGATCAAGTTCCTTCGATTTGATCATCGCCCTCCATAGTAGTTATCCTATATTTTTGTTTTATTATCTGGATTTTACACTAAAATTTAGGTTTAATTAGTAAGATTTTTAACCCTCAACAACAAATCATATAGGAAATTGGTCCAAATTTGAGGAGCTACTCCTTGTGTAATAGGTCATTCATACAAAACTAGTTTGATTGGTCTATTTTTTAATGATATTGTTGTGCTTATGTAACCAAAGTTATATGTAAAGGTTGTTTTCTTAGAAAGTGTTATTTGTGCTTTTTACAAATAGATTACATCATGTTGTTGAATTCAACTAGAAATAACAAATTGTTTAAATATGTTATGTATTTTTCTCCCATTCTAAACATGGTAAAAGTGACAAGAATGTACGTACTTAATCATTTGAAATTTGGATAATGTAACATGTAATGTAAGGTTTAATGATATTTTTTTGCTTATCTAATCTAAGTTATATATGTCGATCGATATATATATTGGCATACATAGCAATATCTGGTATAACATGTCGATATATATGTCTTGGGAAGGATATTTTTCTGGGATAAACTTAGGCTGAACAACTCCCTCTGCACGTTCGACTCTCCATGGCTTGTGCTACTAGAAAAGGTGACTTCTCTCTCAGTGGCCAGGTTTGGCTTGGTCGACCCTCCCGTCTTCCATTTGAAGGTTTAGCAGTGTTCGACGACTCTCTCAATTCTTCGGGATCCATGGCGACATTCCCCTCATTGATGACCACATCTTCTCTCCTCGGGGGTTCCATTATGATTATTGATCCTTTGCATTATGTTGGTGTCATTTCTCTACCTCCCTCCTCTGGAAATCTTGGTAAGTCATCTTACAGAGATATTATGCATTCTTCTTCTAATAGTTTCATGGTTTAGGAAGCTTTGGATATCTCTATTCCTTTGGTGAAAGATGTTGTATCTAAGGCATAAATTTGTATCCCAACTGCTCTGATTTTCTGATTCATCATATTATGGCCACATCTAGTCAATTTGCACAAATGGATCTTAGACCTTTGGCAACCCAAGATTAAATGTGAAGAATTTATTTTCCCATGTGAGAAAATTTTATTTATTGTGACATTTGATAATGCTCATAACAAGAATTTGATTTTAAAAATAGGTCCCTGGTTCTTGGAAAAATATGGTTTATGCATGAAACCATGGAATCCTTCCTCTGATCAATTGATTGATTCATTGTTCAAGGCACCAGTTTGGTTTAGGATTCCCAAATTACCTCTACACCTTTAGGGTTTACCCTCTCTTTGAGCTCTTGGAAATTCTCTTGGGAAATTCCACTAAATAAGTGAGAAAATAGAAAAGTACACTACTAGCACTTATGCTTGAATATGTGTGGGAATGGATTTTAGCAAAGGGTTCTGAGCTGAAATAATCCTCACATGTGAAATCTCTTCCTGGTCTCAAAGGATAGATTATGAAAATGTTTCTTTTCATTGCATATTTTGTTTTGAAACATGACATATGACAACTCATTGCCCGAAAATACTAAGGGAATCCAATAAACTCCAGTGTAAAGAAACTTGGTGGAATGGTGCCAAAGAATAACACCAAATGATTAACAAGGATGAGCTAGATTCCCCATATATTCCTATGGTTGAGCCTAATTCAAAATCAGAAGAATGTTGGATTACTGAGAGGGGGGTGAATCAGTAATAACGTAATTATAATCCTTTTTCTTCAAATGTTATATCAATGTAGAATTATTATCCAATAATGCGTAGTAATAAATAAACAATCACACACATACACAGTACACTAATGTTTTACGTGGAAACCCAAATCGGGAGAAAACCACGAAATGTTTTTTCTTATATGTCTTGAAGAATTACATTCATTGGAAGCACCAACTTCCTTTGTTTTCCAGCTGCAACTGGAAGGAGGCTCCAACCCCCTAGTTTCT
>SNQJ01S0193430.1:0-16397 GCA_010110895.2 Picea sitchensis
CTGGTCCCGAATCCCACCGCCTCTCATTGCTTGACATGTCACATCACCTCCTGACGTCATCATCGACCTTTCCAAAAGAGTGACATCCCATAAACTCCGTCAGTCCTTCCCTCCCATTCACTCGTGGCAAGCCCCCTCACCATGTTTTGTTTCCCACAATTGATAACCGCCACATCACCCATCTGTATCCCTTAGTTGCTGTCACCTGCCATCTCACACTCTAAGTGACTCATTGGCCATTTATTACTGGATAACCTATCTGTTAACTATATGACCTTTCCCTCGTGCCCAACGGACACTCGTTTACTCAAAATTACCCTCACACTTCATTCCTTCACCATTTACCCACTCATCGCACCAGAGAATTTACCCCGTTTTATTCTCCGTCACAGTCAGTCGCCCGCATCTACAGTCATCCCTGCTAATGTTGTTTTATTTGCAGGTATTTTTATAGTAATGGTGCCAAAGTCAAAATGAGCAAAAGGAGAGGAGAATCCATTTCTCCCGCCTCCTGTCGACCTCGACAGGATTCCACTGGCCGACAAAGATTACTTAATCGCAGATACTAAGTGCGATTTTGACTTTGCAGACCTTCAGTCATGGATTAAAGAAGTTTTCCTGGACCAGAGTGATGAAATTGGACTCTGGGAGTCCAAACTACCCCTATATCGCTTCCCTCAGATTCACCATTTACAAGATTTTTCCCTCAAGTGCCAAGCCCACTATATCCTCGAGCAAAGAGCCATCGTATCCTCCTCTGGGGAAGTTATTTTCCTCATCATGCCAGAAGCCATCGACCAAATGATGAAAATATCCCAAGCCGACTCCACATCACCTTTTAACCTTGAAATCCTTATAGAGTTATACTAGAAGATGACTTTTCCTCAAAGAGCTCAAATATTTGAGCTTTTTCTTCAACAATCCGCTCAGCTACCCACTACAAATCCCCCTTATCCTTCCTCCATGTTCTCAACCAAAGGAAACCAGGTTATCACGTCCCTATGTGCCTTGCTGGGTTATTATTCAGATCAGTGGGTAGATGAACCCATTCTCGGTTTTTTGTCTATTTTCTCCATCGATGAGAATCCCACTACACAGTTCGATTTCAACACATTTCTAGTGAATACTATTCACGAGCAATTTGTCAATTTCACCACAGAAGGCACGTTCTGGTATTCTTCAATACTGGCATACCTATTCGTTTTATTCCAAGCGGAAAATTTTTCTTTTTCCATGCAGAAGATGGACGGAGATGGCAGACCCCAGGCCATGACCGCATGGACTTCCCTACTCAGACATAACTCCATAGACTTCAGTTTCAAGAAATTCATTGATCAGTTCTACCACCTAGTGGTGAGTATGCTCAGCGGCAGACCCGAACCCAGGATTAATGACGAAGTTCAGAGGATCCTACATCTCTCGGATCATACAAAGACTAGTGATTGGTACTTGTACCAATATCACACTGAGATCATAATCTATGGGTGTGAGTTGGCCCCATATAAACTAGACAAATACTTACCTGTCCGAATTTTTTCTCTAGAATACATAAGGCAGATGATAAACTCTTATGATATTCACTTTGTGTCTTTAAAGAAAAAGCAACAAATCAGGATCAAAGGGTAGATTGGGTCTTTCATCTGCAACAATCGAAGCACAGGGGAAGAAGCAGACAGGCTACTGAAGGAAATGAAATTATTTGTGAGTTTCGCATGGCACTATGATCCGTGTGGGATTATTTTTGAGATGAGGGTGAAAAACAAGAATATCCCGTATGTCCATGAATCTAGGCCTGAGGTAGAAAAAATTGCAAATCAGACAGGATGGGAACCAAATACTTTGATCGAGACAGAACAACAGGACTCCCCGGTCATTGTATCATAGACAACCACACCATAGGCTCTGAAGAAGAAAATGTCTAGGTAGGGTTTGTCACAGCCTGTCACTGAAGTGTCGTTAGAAGAATTTCGACTGCATACCAAGAGGCCCAAAACCACAACTCCTGACTCGGCTGGAGAAAAGGAAGTTCCATATACTACAGTGATAGAGGTTGATTGGTCACTTCTCAATACAAGCGACAAGCAGATTATAACCATAGTGTTACCAAAGAAGCCGACCGATACTGCACCGATCAACCAGCCAGGCAAGATAGGTCCAAAGCTCAGTATCTTTGAGAAATATGATCTGATCAAGAAAAAGAATCAGACTCTGACCAACAGCACATACACCCAATTTTGGAAGAATACATCGTCTGCACAACACAAGATGCTATCGACGTTCGTCACAGAGAAGGGAAGAATGAACATGGAATTCCTCCAAGCATAGGTACCAGACCCAAAGGTAATCACTGATTACAAAAGGGCCACTTTTGAATTCCAGACCAAAGATGTGAATCTGGTAGATCAAATGGATCTACACAGGCAGACGGGAGAAATGGTTTTCTCCACACCGGCACATGCTTCCACTACTGCCTCCAGATTACAAGTGTCTCTGAACAACATCCAGACACAGTTGAAGTTGGAGAAGATATCATCCTTTGCCAAAGACAACAGGATCAAGACATTGGAGGAACTGTTCCTCAAGATTGGGTATGATCCCTCGAATGTGAAAGCAGTCGAGGAGATGATCAAGAAGAAAAATGCAGACATAGCATCTTTGAGGAAGCAATTGAAGCTGCCACCAACAATAGACTCGCAGGTGAAGGAAATAATAGAAACAAAAGGAGAAAAAGATGAGATGCTTAAATTAATCATGGAGGAAAATGAACAACTGAAAGAAATGGAAGCTGAGATGGAAAAGCTAATGAAAGAGAAAGGATAGTTGAAACCCATGGAAGTCATTCCATTGAGTTAAATTCCACTCTTAGGAGTGAGCACAACATCACTAGCAGAAGTCCCATCGGCAAATCCATTGACGCCTTCGGAAAAGACGGTTGAATTGGCCAAATATATGGAAATGATGAACCTGCAGGAGACAAAGATTAGCAGGCTCAAAAAGGAGATTGAGAACCTTCAGGAACTCAAATATTCTTATCAAACCATCTTTTCCAAGGAAAAATAGGTGTCAGACCAGCTCAAACATGAGTTACAACAACTCCGGAAGAAAATAGTGGCAGGTAAAACGCTGGTTGAAGTTAAAGAAAGTGTCTGGACAGACATCACCAAGTATATGACCGAGATATGGCCAATGATACAAATTATGTTTGAGAAAAATGAATTTTTGTAGAGAAGCAAACAGGCCATCAAGAAGATCATATTAGAATTGGGAGAGATGCCCACACAGGCTAATGAAATCATCAAGTTCCTAAATTCTAAAACCAGAGAGGAATTGGAAGAGCTGAGAATTGAAGATAGAAAAGAGACCATCCTTGAGGTCAAGAGAGTCTTGACCAAGAGAGGATTGATGCTACAACTGGAAGAAAAGTTTGAGGCCATAAACCAAGGGGTACAAAGTTTTTTCAACAAGATTGAGGCTCTACAGAAGAAAGGTCTTCCTGATCTGAAGGTGATAAATGACAAACTGATGACACTCTCAGACTACAGAAAGAGACTGGCCGATGTGGCTAAGGATAGTTCAAAGTTTTCAGTAATTCAAGGTAGCATCACTGGCAAGGCATTCCTAGATGCACTTCAATTGGACATCAGCATTCAACATGAGATCCAGTATATCTTCATCACCAAGCCTACCTTCGACAAATACATAGAAATGGATGAAGTCTACCGAAGGCTACTCAAAGTCATTGTTCCCAGTCATCTTCGATGGGAAAAGATTTGTGACCTGATCGAGTAGTATATGAGTTGTACCAACCCTGTCAGCTATCCAGTTAGATCAGGTCATGCAGAGGCCTCTCCAATGGTTCACCCAGAAAACAACATGCAGTTGCGACACATCATCAAACAGTTCCTAGATTTCTGAAGATTGTTAAGTTAGTTAGGCTAAAAATAGATTTACCACGTCCTGATCTTTAATGACAGGATCGTTTGTAATTTTGGGTTATGAATACTTCACTTTTTGAATTATTGAGGGTTTATCTTTACGCCCTACGAGCTATCAGACTATAATATTTTCAAGAGATCTTCCATTAATACAAAGAGGCATTTTTATAGGATTCTTGTGTGTATTCACTGGTGATGTTTTTCTTTCTAAGTCTAATTTTATTCTCGCTTAGTTATCACACTGTTTGCTAAATCTAATCTAATCTTTGAAAGTAATGAATGTTGCATGATTTATCTTTGTATACCCTGTTTCACACATTGAAAGATTTTTATATTTTATCTTCTCATTTTATGATTAAAAAATTCTTAACTTCTTCTTTATTGTAACTGACCTTCTCACCTTTTTTCTGCTATTCCTCATTTATGCTACTAAAAGAATCCAGTGATTATATTATCTCACCATGTGAAAGGTTTCTTTGTTTTCTAGTTTGGATTTCATTCTTATGATACGGACCCCATAGCCCAACATATGTGTAAACTATCTCAGCCAACCCGACAAACACTACAAAAACAAAACCAACTTGCTTATTTACCTAGCCTAATATTTTAAATTTGAAACATATCTAAATCATATAGAGAGATCCCTCTCTGAAGTTGGTAGGGCTAGATCCTAGCTTCGAAGTGGTTGGATAAAGTTACCTCTCGTAGATTTCTTCTTTCCTGACAACCTCTAGGAAATTTACTGGGCATTAACACATTCCAAGGCTAATGCCTTGATTCTCTCAACTGCACTTCGGGCAGTTTCCTCTCTCTGATATCGCACTTCCTGCAGAGTCCTTGGCATGGCTTGTAGTTCCATTTATTTTTTTCATTCTTGGAGTTGTTGGATGGATTCATCGAGCTTACCTACCTGGATCTTAGTTGTTTCTTCTTCCTTTTGTTTTAGGCCCGTCACAGAGCAAAGTGCTCTAGTTACTACTTCTTTAACTCTTATCTGCTCTGCGAGCAACTGTTCTTTCTCCTTATGGAATTGTTCTCTCTCCTCTACAAACTTCATCTGGAGGGTGTCTTTTTCTTGTTGTGTAACCCGACGTTGCTCTAGGGATTCCTATTTTTCTTGCTTCAGGGCCTCTGTGGCCTATTCTTTTTCCTCCTAGATATGACAAAGATGAGCTTCTATCGAGTCTGCTACTCTACGTAGCTAGGCAGGCTCATCTCCCAACTCTCCTCCTTATGATGGCGGTGGTGTAGTAGACACTGCATGGCTCGAATAGAGAGCCTGTTGTACTCCTTTAAGCTCTGCTTCAATCTTGTCAAACATTGTTTCCTGTTTGGATTAGCTTCTCTGTAAGATATCCTCTGAGGTGTCTAACACATCGTTAATGATGAAGTCAATGTCATGCACCATGAGTGCAGTCTAAAATGGAAATTTATTGTCTTTTGATTTATTCCATGAGGAAGGTTTCATCGGAGAACCCTTTATTTTCTTAGATGTGTCGGTTTCTAGAAGGGGTTCTTCAGGCGGTGTGACTTCACCCTGCTTCTACGTGTCTTATTCCCCTTCATTCTCTTCTTTGTCCACTTCGTAACCTCCTACCCCTTCAGGTGAATTTGATGCAGTGTCCTCTGATGCGTTGTGTATTTCCTGTACCTCTTATTTCTTTTTCTTCTTGCTGCTGCTGGGTGCATCATATTCTTCCTGTGTGACTACAGGACTTCTGATGAGGTCGAGGTTAGACAGTTTTGTTTGTTCAACTGGTACCAAGAATTCTTCAGGCCACTCCTTAGTGATTTCCTCCATGTCTTCCTTAGTGAGCTTGTAATAGCACTGAATCTCTTCCTTATGTTCATCTCTATGCGTAGTGATATATATAAAATTCCTATATGCGTGGAACTTTGCAAATGGCCTGAACCGATGCAGTGTATTAGATGTCATGCGAGGGAAGGATTTAATGGCCCTCTTCAGCTGTAGATAAAAGGTGTGGAACACCACATTTGACTTCCATTGATTTTCCATGTCGCTTGAGTACCATAGCGTAGTGAACTTCGCAGCTAGTGGTTCAGATGGCTCAATTTCAGGGAAGGTCGCTCCTTCCGACATCTCCCAAGTAATGAAGGTGATGAGAATCAATAGCCAACTAAAATGAAATTCATAGCCCTGATCCTGAGCTTCCCGACAGTCTTTCCCTAACTGGTTGATGAGGTATCTCACCTAGTTCATTTGTATCCCTTCAACGCATTGACCTACAAGGTCAATGACGAACCCCATGACCTACGTTGGCCTATTCTTCCTAACGAGCTTACCAACGATCAACTGGCAAGCTAGGAAAAATGCATCGCTCTGGATGGAGGATACCTTGTAGCCCCACTTCCCTTTCTCCACATCGCCATAGGGGTATTTTATTTTCTATGTTAGGGCACGATCTTCAGCCTTTCCTAGGTTAAAGTCCTGTGGGTCTGGTCCTTGCATGCTTAATCTAGTGATCTGATAGATCAATGCTGGATCTACTGTGATACACCTATCCAACCATAGGTAACCAACATGGAATAATGAAAACAGGATCTTAATGCATGCATTAACCTACTGATGTCTTCTAAAGTGTGGTAACTTCATCACATTGAGGATCGTGGACCTCATGAGGTCCATGGTCCATGGATGGGGGATTATCTTTGACTTTTTCCTTGCTATATTGGTCAAGTACTTATGAGGTGCGAGCATGCCATAGTTCTTACGATATCCCAAGTTATATTCATTGATATTCAATGTCATAATCCTTTCCAATCGTAGTGTGACTGTGTGTATCCCCTTCAGGAGGTATGCAGTGATCAATATGTAGTCGATGTCCCTCAGGACACTGTCACGACTCACCGCACCAGCCAAAGGAGAGATGTAGGGAAGGTACCCATGAGGCTAGAATATTTCAGTAAGCCAACACCAATGCTTTCATACATGATCTTGTGGTCTCCCAAGAAAGGAATATTGTTGGTAGCGGGAGTGTGAGCATCGGTCGTGCATAAATCCAACTGATCAGCAGTGACAATTTTGCCTTGATGAGAAAATTGGACACATCAAAAAAATGACGAGGCAATGACAATCATAGCATAAAACCAACTTCTTCCAAGTAACAAGCTGTAATCGAGGGGAGCATCAACCACCTCAACATCAACAACAACAGTTTTTCCACCCAATTGGAGGGGCAGGAACTGTAAAATCCCATGGGGATGAAAACCTCACCCATCGAAGGTGCGTAACATTGTTTGGATTTTTTGAGTGCTGGTGATTTTAAACCTTTCCAACATGCCAAAGACATGACACAAGTCGAGGCTCCCTCATCCAGAATAGTTCGGTGGATTTGTTGGTTGTGAACAACAACATCAACTTGGAAAGCAAGTTGGTGGGAGAGGCGAGATGCATAATTATCCAGGTTAAACATGATATGGTTAAATGATTCAGGATCAACAGCTCCAAGAGTGGCCAAGAGTGTTCTATGTTTATTGGGGCAATGCTGTAGAACTTCTAACGCAGACATAGTGCACGGTGCTTGAGCCAAATCTTCAACAATGTTGTAGTTCTGGGCGGCACGTGAACTAGGATTAAAGGTAGATTTACGTATAGTGCTGTTAGGAGGGTGTAATATAGAGTCGAACACAGGTTTCTCAATCTGAAGTGGTCCAGACGGAGGATTAGCTGATGGAAGACTACCAGAGGATGATGATGGATCTGATAAAGTACCAGTACCGTTAGTGTCGTTTCCTTTGTCAGGGTTACCTAGTGTGTCGTATGTCTTAGAGTGAGTGGTCAAATTGATCCCATTAAACATATAAATATGTGCACTCGATGAGGCCTCATCATGAGGATTGCTAGAATTTCCCCCCGAAGAGGGGGTTTGAGAAACCATGGATTTCTGCTGTGGAAAAGGTTGAGTTAGTACAACGGGTTGTGAATTTCCTTGGAAAATTTTGGCCACTTCATTGCGAAGTGGACAATCTCGAGTGTAGTGATTGTCACCACAAATGATACATAGTAATTTCATCTTCTGTTGTGTTTTCTTTTCAGTAGTAGGCGGTTGAGCTTGATTTTTTGTTTGTTCATTGTTATTTTTTGATTTATTCTTTTTCTTCCTCTTACCTCCAGATTGTTGCGAAGGGGAAGATTGAAATGCATTCACCTTAGAGATCTGAGTTTGGGGGGAGGTAGAGGAGGGTGTATTTGATTTGGAAAAAGATTGAGTTTTGATGGAACCAATAACACCATCCGCATGAGATGAGGATGATGGCTTACAAGGATCAGTATTAGCTTGAGTAGCATTCGAAAGAAAATCATACAAAGTACCAGATTGGGAATAAACCAAATCTAAATACTGAGCCCGAGTGATGGCTTGTTCCTTTGTGACCGCACCACCCATAGCGACATCGCGAGCTATCAGGGGTAACAGTGTTTTAGTAAACCATTCTGCCAATAATATGTTAGTAATGACTGCCTTGATCATCCTTCGTCATCCCCTCCACTCATGAATATGGTCAAAGATATGCACGAAGTTAGTTTGACGAAGCGAGGTCAAGAGTTCAGTACCTGTCTTGTAGCGAATAGGCAGTTGAAAGTGTGTGAGGAAATACATGGCAAGAGAATTGAAATCATGAAAAGTAGCACGTGGGAGTTCAATATACCACTTTGCTGCCGAACTGGTAAGTGTTCACTGGAAAAGAAACAAACGTATAGAATCATCCATGAGGGGGTTTGATGAACACCACAAATGGAAAGTCATCACATGGTTGTTTGGATCTTCGCCAGGGTTTCCGTAAAATTTTAGAATATCAGAAGGAAGTTTAGCTAGAATGATTGGCCAAACCGACGAATGAAAAATAGGATCATTAGTTAACCAAGACAAGTTTGGGAGATCCAGAGTCACAAGGAAAGGTAGTTGTCGGTTAATTTGCGAATGATACTGGTGAGGCATAGGAACACTAGTAGGACCATAAACTGGGTTAGGTGGATAGTTGTAACCAGTAGATCCTCCTACATACAGTTGTTGTTGGCCAGAAAAAATAGGATTCGATGAAGAATGAGAAACATTGCCATAACCTGGTGGGTTCTGAACATTATAGGCCGGGTGATTTATTTACCCGTGAGGAGGATAAACATTTTTCCCTTGAGAATGGTAAGGAGTAGATCCCAGAGGCAGATACACATTGGACCCATGAGGAGGATAAGACTATGGTCCTGGAGAACTCCAAGTGGTGTTTGGGATGCTGCCCAGATAAGATTGTCCGTAATATGTTCCGGAAGGGACAAGATTGGATACTCCCCCTAGTGGGTTATTATACGAGTGCCCCCCAACATGGGGATGAGTAAAAGTTACTCCTAAAGATACTCCCCTGGATTGTGAAGGGTTTCTAGCAAATGAGGGTTGCCCCCCTACCAGCGACAGATTTACGAACGGGGTATGATTGGCAAACAAAGGTTTCCCTCCATAAGGAGCATGAAAAGTGGGTTGTCCCCCGGGAGGGGTAGGCCCGCCATGGAAAGGTAGTCCTCCAGGAGGAAACGGTTCATTGGATAGTGGTTTCCCTCCAGCTGGTTTTGTTTCTCTAGTAGGGGTTTGCATTCTCGGGTGAGAAGATGTCCCAGCAGGATCATGTGGAACATGTGGAGCTGTAGAGTAAAACATTGTAGAAACGGGGGTAGAGATTGAAGTGCTTTGGGGATGAGTAGAGGTGATGAGTCCAACATTAGGATGGACTTGTGCTGGTGTAGTAGTAGGGTGAATAACCTGATCGACTGGGTGATTCATGGTTTGACCGGATGGTCCTGTTTCACTAGGAGGGTCATGAGGTTCAAAGGGTTGTCGAAAGGATTCAAAATGTTCATAGAGATCGTGTCCCRATGAAGTCCTCCATACAGAACGAGMAGGTGTGGAATTGGTTTCTACTGCTGTGCTAGGTCGAACAAGAGTCCTATACTTGTCACCAAAGATTGGTACGATGGATCCCATATATGTTTAGGTAAATATACTCTCCGGTAATCATGGGATCTCTTCATCTATGACGTTCCCAAGGGAGTCTAAATGAACCAAAAGTGGTTTTAGAGGGGTTACCGACAAAGATTTAGTGGGATTTTCGACTGTGACCAAAGTGCCTTCTGAGTTATCCAACGGAGGAGAAATAGCACTTCCAGTGTCAAATTGATTTTCTACCTCTCTATGGTAGTTGTCTTCTGGAGGGTTAGGAGGTAAGGGTTGATATCCTTTCGAAGGTATCCCTTGCATCCTACATGATCAACGAAGACCTTTATCATCTACAGGATCAATTATGGAGAATAACAGAACAAACTGAAAATCTAAGGCCAACTAACAAAAAGAAACAACATACGCAAATAAAATCTAGGAATCAACCAAGAAAACAAAACTTCTCTTGATGATCGTACTAGTTGGTGATGAAATCCAACATCGCATGACCAAGTCAAGAAGGGGCTAGGATATGGTGGAATAGTTACAATTTCGACCTGCTTAACGAACTTTCACCTTGGTGCAAGATTCCATGCAGTAATTGTGGATTTACCCTCCAAGGATCCTGAGTGAGTTTGACCAATGTCTATTCTAGGTATAGTGAGACATACCTTCACCATCACCTTGTGTAAGTACCTAAAGATTATGGAAACTAAAGACACCAATTCACAGTGAGTCCCTAGGCGGGTACAGTCGACAGTCCGATCCGAAATGTATGGGCAGGATAACAAGTCTGAAATCAACTTGAGAGGCTCCCACACATAATCATGGGTATAACTCCAAGTGACCCCCAATATACGATCCGACCACTACAAACAGTTGAACCATGGAGGGATAATCTCCATAATTCGCCCGAATGTGACCTCCTTCATAACCCCTGTGTGAGAGGGGGATCCCAGAAAACCAATACGACAATTGGATTTGAATCTCCCTAGCTCAGGATGCTAATGTTTGTTTTGATAAATTTGGAGAGTTGTACTCACAGCCTAATCCAAAGTGCTAACCCTAGTCTACTGTTGGTGGAATATCCTAAAAACAAAAAAAATGGTCTAGATAAATTTTTAATTAGTGTTCGTTTTGCAGCTGTTGTTTACTCAAAGGGTGCATGAAATTGAAATTTATGGAATGATGACTCAATTCCAAAAAATATGCATAAAATATGATAGTCAATCATTCCTTTTCAATGAACACCTATTTAAAGGAAAGAGAAAGAGTCGTTTTCACTATCAAACACTAATATGAAATGTTTTCAATCAATTGGTTCTCAATCGAATCCAATGCAATGCTAAAACATTTTCAAAAACGCCTTCTAATATGAAAACCAATCACTAATATGTATCTTTGTCGTTTGTATGCGAATGACTATTAATTCAATGCAAAAAACTTCTCCTACCAACTATCCTTTCAGAGCAAGGAGATTCAGACAAGTATAAGCAGATTTCGCACAAACAAGGAACCCCTTTTTCGATCAAACAAGAAAAAGAAAATAAAAAACGCAAAGGGAAAGAGAAAGATATTGGACAAGATGACCTCAAAAAACCAAATGAGAAGGTTCATAGACTTCTGATGTCCTTCACCAGAGTTTTTTCTCAGTCGGACAAGAGAGAAAAAGAAGTGGATTGATTCCAAGTTCTCAATAGGAGCAAAAACTCAAAATAAGGGAGAAGGTCACAGAATATGAAAAAAAAGTGCCTTCTTCTCAGAAAACAGAGGGTCAAAGGGTCTTTAGGAAGAGATATTGAAGCATCAAGAAGCTGAGCAAAGACAAAAAACAGAGACTGAACTGCAGAAAACACAATTCTGGAGGTATTTTGCAAAGAAGAGGCTGGCGCTCTGGTGTAAGGGCCACTAAAGAATTATAAAGATCTGTCTGAGACCCTTAGGGAGTGTTGGAACTGGGATAACATGGGCACAGGGGTGCCAGGCTTCAAAAACTCAGAAAAAGGTCAAAAAAACAAAAAACTCAGTCAATTTTTTGTCAATCAGGATGCATATGATGGATTCAGGATTCAATCAACAAGTGCAATCATATATAAAGGGGTGAAAAAGGCCTAATAAAACAAAGGGTAAGACAAGGTCTATGAGGAAAAAAAAAACTAAGAAAGTTTCGATTCTTCCCCAGTGGAGTCACCAATTTCTGTTGAAGGAAAATCTCCCTGCGGACAGGTAGTTCTCCTCTTGAGAGCTAGACTCTTAACTCTTAAGACAGAAGATGCTTATCATGGACACTGACTTCCTTTTAGGTCTATATAAAATAATTTGTGAGGAGGAAGGAGAAGAGAAGTACCTTTTATCGATGTTTGTCCCTACACGGTCCGAGTTGAGCTCCAATCTTTCGCTCCTCGATATGCCCTGTAGACAAACAAAGATACAACCACTTCCTACTCTATTGATATTAGATTGAAATATACCTATCTATTAGAGACAACTTCATGTGAGATTAAACACAAACTAGAAAGAAACAGGCCAAGCATGTCATATTAATGAGAACAATGACGAAGGAAACTTACAACCGTAGATGTGAGTGCAACAGCTTCATCAAGTCCTCCTTGTCTAACCCTTGCTTCAAAAGACCCATGATCAGGATGATGATATCTTCACTGATTATTCTCCTTCACTTCACTGTGTGTTTCCTATGAGATCATAGGTTTCTTGCTTCTAATCCTTCCCCTTTTCACCATAAGAAAGCCTGCTTATATAGGCTTGGAGAGGCCCAACTACTTGAGATATCTTTAGGGTAAGTTGAGGATTTTCCTCCGTCAGTTAGGGATCTTCCCTAAGATCATGGCTTGACTGAGGATTTGAATCCAACTACCTTCAAATATTGAAAGGATCTTCCCCTCATTCTTCTCAACAAACCAATTCTTGCCTAGAATAGGTAGCGCTCCTTCAAAAGGGTAGTTAGAGCGTTATAACGCTCCCTAGTAAGGTATAGGGGGGCACCAACACTCCTCCAAAAGGGCTGATACAGTGTTATAACGCTCCCAGATAGACTATAGGGGGGTGCCAACACTCCTGAGAGAGGTATAGGGGAGCGCTCTCTTCTAAAAACTCAATTTTGGTAGTTCTTTCAAACGACAAGAGGTTCATAAACCCAGTTAACCATTCCTCTTCTTCAAAATCAACTATTTGAGGTGTTTAAAATGTCTTTCTGATGTCGGTATAGGTACGACATAGGCATTATGGCAGTATGATTTCCTGACACTTGCGACACTTGTGAGAAAAATGTGACACTTGTGACACTTGTAATGACGACACTTGCGACACTATCAAAGTGAGTATTTTTGGTCTGTAACAGTTCTTCAAGTCTTCCTGCGTTCTTTCAACATCGACAACCCAATATCTGGCCCTAAGTTTCTTCGACTTGTCCTTATGTTATTCTATTAGGTGCGTGATTCTCTTAGCCATGAAATCCCTTAATTCTTTCTTTTTCTGTTCTAAATCTTCCTCTTCTTCTTTCCTTCTAATCTAATCTTTCTCAACTCAGGTCTTTCCTAGCAAAAGTACAAAGGGGTCATTATTCTCAACAAACTTAATGACCTCGAATTCTTCTTCTGTCGATGCTCCATGAACCATCATAGGTACATGGGCAAGTATTCCACATAGGGTTATCAACTTTCCTTTAAACAATCCTATTACTCCCAATGAAGGAACCATATCAGGCTTTCCTAATATTTCCCAAGTAGTTTCTGTCATAATGTTCACCTATGTTTCTGCATCCAATACACAATCTATGTCAAAGTCTCCTATTCTTGTTTCTATGCACTCTTTCTCTTTTAAGGTCTCTAATAAACTGGTGTCTTTGTGATCATTCAAGGTTTATTTCATCTACAGTAATATAGCCTCTGATTCTTTCTGGTTTTTTAACATATTCTTAGTCTCTTGGCCTTCCTCGGGGTTTTCTTGTCTCATGTTCATCTTTTAAACTTTAGCAATCATCTTAGGGAAATCCAAAACTTCATGTCTAGTAGCTTTACAACAAAGGAAAATAGGATCTCTACCAGGGCATTCCTTAGCAAGATGTCTCGGTCTTCTACAACTATAACAAATAGTCAATCCTTTATTTCTCTTGAATGATCCCCAACCTTTCATGTACTGTACACTGGGATCACAGTGATGGACCTACAAAAAATTCTTTCTAGGATCCTGCATCCACTTGTCAGTCTAACAATTCTTTCTATGCATAGGAATAGCATATCTTGAACTAGTTCTATCAGATCTCTTCATATCATATATTATTTCTTCTAGTTGTGCCCTAGTTTTCAGACTAGGACAAAATGTATCAAACATACCTAGATCCATTCTTTTGAAACAACAATTTTCACTTATATTACCTCTATCAGGGCACAAAGATTTTAAGATATTACCTTTTTTCTTCATATCAGACTTCTCTTCTTAGCACAAAGCCTCACAAGTCAAGTAGAGTACTACACAATAGGGCACCAGATCTACACACAGAGCTTACTTTTCCTCAGTTCCCAACAATCATAGTTTCATATCTTGGCAACATAACCATTTGTTGGCACAAGGGTAGACCCAGGTTTCAATGCTTCAACAACACACCAACAAAACCCTAACTACTAGCCATTTCGACGACACCTATGAAGAAGATGAAGTCTCACCCGAGGTAGAGGCAGGGGGGGTTGCAGGACTCAAGTGTATACAACCTAGTCGGGACACAGATATGTGATTAAAATACTTAACATAGCACTTATTAGTTAACATTCAATAGTATTTAGCCCTTATTCGCATCACAAGTAAAACCTTAATTACAGAGCAATGCAACATTCAACAAGAACTAACACATTCAAGCACTTAGTATATAGAAATAGACCAGATCTAGAATTCATTCACATCACTAAGCACTAAGATACTATATTATATGCATCTATAAAGATATACATGGTTCACTCCCAGCATGGGGCTACGTCCACCAACTCTTCGTCTTCTTTATTATCTTCTGTCAATATCCTTACATGCATAGAGCTTCAAAACCAACTTTGCATAGGATAGGATATCTACACGCACCTCGCAAGACCCTCCTTCCCTGATATTGACACAACATAGAGCCTCTTTACAATCACTTTCACTTAGCTCTGCAAGTTCTCAACACACAGTATGCACAAAGCATTTACAACTATTTTCACTTAGCACACTAGTTTCCAACTAACTCTTTCTTACATCACCTATATTTCTATTAATACTTTAAGAAATGGGCCTAAGAATGGGTAATACCCATGGGATGACATCCCATACCCGTTACATAATCCCTAAACCCAAAAATCCTGCAAAAAGGGGGCGAGATCCTGCAATCTCCTCTTCGTTTAGCGCTCTGTCTTCGACTAGCATGTCGAAGTCCCAAAATTGGTCAAACATGATCAACGTTTCCACAAAACGTGGTCAAGGGATAATAGGAAGGCTAGAGAATAAATGAGTAAGGTGATCTCCCTTGCATAACTTACAAGGGAACTTAGTCTTATGTCCTATCCATCTAGGTTTCTCAACAAAACCAATGCCCCCAGCATGAATAGCAGTAGTTGCTTGCACATATCCAGCATGACTTTCCGAGGTTGGTGATGGGTCAATAACATGACTCACAAAGGCTACAAAACTATTACTAGTATGAATAGCAGTGACTGGACTTCTTCCCCTAACATGACTTGCAGAGGCTGGGTGCTTGCCCCCAGCATGACTTGTAGAGGTTGGGTACTAGTCTTCAACATGACTTGCAGAGGTTGACGACCTATATCCAACATGACTAGTATAGGTTGGTGACTTATTCTTGTGTAAGTCCCTAAAATGAAGGAAACTAAGTTTCCATCTTGCGAACAGTCACCAGGAGGGTACAATCGATAGTCGGGTGGATGACAATGAGTAGGGTAACAAGCCCAAAACCTACCGAGGGTATCAAGAGAAAGTGGTCTGGAAGACAACTGAGGACCTCAAATGGATTCAAGATCCATGAAGCTCTGTAGGAAAATGCAACCAAAAGTATCCCATGAAAATTCCTCAATATGGATTCCCCACTACGATTGGTCCATCTTTGGAGAGGTTATATCCGCCACCTTTCTGCACGCAACCTTGTGTTTATCCCCTGTTTTAGAGGGGGGTCCCAGATAAATTTCACGTTTACTGGAATTTTTACACTCCCTAGCTCTGACTCCAATGTTTTTTTATTAGCCTTGAAGAGTTTCCTCTCCAACCTAATTCAAGGATCTAGCCTAAACTAATTGATTGATCCTACAAACATAAACTCTAATTGATTTTAATTAGCGTTCGCTTTAAATGGCTTGTTTTAAATCAAGTAAATTGCAATGTGTTAAGACCTAATATTGGCTCATTACCCCTTAATTGGGGCATATTATATTAGTAATGTTATTTTATTTATGTCGGCTTTAGGCCATTAGTTGTAATTATACCTCCTAGTCTCCTATATATACCAAGGAGACATTTTCAT
>SNQJ01S0193430.1:16407-26838 GCA_010110895.2 Picea sitchensis
GCCATTAGTTGTAATTATACCTCCTAGTCTCCTATATATACCAAGGAGACATTTTCATTTTGAATCATCTTGTACTTGAACATTTAAGTGGGGTAAAATGAGGTTTCCCCCTCGAAGAGGCTTATTATCTGAAATTGGCTCTTTTTCAAGGCGTTGAGTACTTTTCATGAGGTTTTTGTATGCTATATTGATGTTTGGTTCTTAACACAATGCAACTGATGTTGTTAAGACTCTTGCGAAAAAAGAAACTTATAAGAACACTAGCAAAAAAGGATTATCTTTCTTGTTTTTTTTTTGAAATGATTTTAAGATGAGACGAAAACACAACATTATGCTAATTTCGTTTTCTTTTTCAAATAAAAATGAAAAGAAAATGCCAAAAAAGAAAGAGACCTAACAAGCTAAGTTTTTTGTTTTTCATATTTTCTTCTAGTCAAAGTAAAATTAACAAAATATTCTAAAAGAAACTCATGAATACACGATTCATGGCCCAAGCTAAAAAAAAGATAAAAATGATAGGAAACATAAGAAGACAAGTAAACTGAAATCTAACCCAAGATTCAACCGTAAAAACCAGAAACACTGCGCTTAATCAAGAAACCCTGAGAAGTAAAACTTCAATCAGGGAAGAGGTTGACTGCCTCTTCTTAAAAAAAACATTATTGACACAGGTATGCAATTGATACTTAAGCATCCTGCATATGTATGTGGGATGTCTATAAAGTAGGCCATGTATGCATGTGTGCTGACCCACATCAGGTCACGTACACCTTTGCAGGTCTTGAAAAAATAAAGAAAACAGACATACTGATAGGGCAGGGAGAACTGGTATGGAACCAACAGGTGACCAGAATCTCTTAAAGACTCAACAAACTCACACAGAAACTCAAAAGGTATAAAAATAATCAAACACCCAAAAAATCCCCTAAAACCCTAGAGGCTTCCCCAGTATGGTCGCTAGTTCTGCTAGCGTGGGAAAACCCCCCTAAGGACTACACTAGGGTTCAACATGTAGGCATATCTAACTGTCTAAAAGTCTCCTACTTTTATAACTACCCCAAATATACCCCAAATTCATACATGAAAGACAAAGTGAAAAGACCATGTAACTTTACCTTTTACTCTGTGTCCGCTGTCGATCCTCTCTCGCTTGATAGCTGCGTTGATTGAAAGCCTCCTCCCAAGGATGACCTGCATTCAAAAACATATAAATAGGAAACTAAAAACATGCATATCATATATAAATCATGGGTTAGATGTTAGAATAAATAATAAATCGAATACAAATATTTGGCACATCATATTTCGGGACATAAAAAGTATTCCTTTTATTGATATCACAATGTTTACTTACAAAAAGGTTGACGACTACTCCACGAACCTAGTCCAAGCTCCTATTCACCAAGCTCCAAATGTGCCTCCACGTATCTTTCTCCTCTCAAACTTCTTCTAGTGAAATGGAATAGGCTTATGATGGAGGGAAAAGGGTAAAAGGGTAAAATGGGAAATTTTGATGCAAATCTCACAAGGTGGCTGCAAGTTCTTGGGGCAAGGAGGGGATGTGAAACAGGTAGAGTTTCACTGTTCTTATGCTTAGCTTTGGAATGAGACCCAAACACCTCCTTTTATATGACAAAAGGATGGTTATTCAGTTGGGTGATGGGCTATAGGCAGTGGGACAGTGGGGAAACTACCCAATAGCCCATAATCTCAACGAATTCCTTGCAACTTTTTAATTTTTGCAACTTTTGTGAGTATATGTGGGTTGTAGTGGTGCAACTAGCATACATACGCGGGATGTAGTGGTGCATATAGAATACATACATAGGAAATAATGGTGCAATGCACGTACATCTTCAAAAATAGTGTTTTTAAGAAGAGACACTTAGTGATGGCTTGGAAAAAATAGCAAGTAAGAGGGCCTAATGCCAGGTATGCATGTATGGAGCAATTTAGGGTTATAATACTCCATCAGAAACCCATTCACTTCCCAAGAAGAGATCATAAGGTTGAGAGGATAAGCCATACACAGTTTTACTTGGAGCTTGGCGAAGAGGATCTTAGACCAGGTTCATGGAGCAGTAGCCATGTTTGATTGTAAAAGGTATAATCATTGAGTTATCAATAAAAGAACTACTTTTCCTGTCCCAAATCATGGTGTATTGAATTCTTTTATTGGTTTATGTTCTAACATCTAACCCTAATTTGTACATGGAATAACATGCTTGTCGTGTGATTTTTTTCAATCTTTGGATGTAGGCTAGACTTGGGAGGAGGCATGCAGTCAGCATAACTTCCAAGCATGAGGAAGTCATCACCGGACGCAGAGTAGAGGTACAATTACTCGACCTCCTCAATTTTTCTTTTCTTGTACGAGTTTTGAGTATATTTGGGGAAGTTAGAGAAGTCGTTGAATTTTAGATGGTTAATTGATTTTCCTACATTATGAACCCTAGTGTAGTCATAGGGGGGTTTTCCCGCCAGCAGAAATGGCGACCATAATGGGGAAGCCTCTAGGGTTTTAGGGGATTTTCGGGTTGTCTGATTGGTTTTTTTTCCTTTCAATTTTCTGTTGAGTCTTCTTAGTCTTTTAAGGGATTTTGGTCACCTTCATGTGCCATAACAACTCTCCCTTCCCTTTAATTCAGTTTGTTTTCTTTTGTTTTTTGAGAGAATACAGAGGTGTATGTGCCTTGTAGTGGGTCAACATGCGTACATACGTGCACTGCTTGATAGAAAACCCACATACATATGCAAGTTGCTTAAGCACCATTAGCGTACCTAGTTCGAGAAACGGTTTTTTAAGAAGAGGAAGTCAACCTCTTTCCTGATTGAGGTTTTTACTTCTCAGGGTTTCTTGATGCACTACAAAGTCTTTGTTCTACAATAATAGCTTGGGTTAGATTTCATATTTCTTTTCTTTTGAAAATTTCTTGTGTTTACTTTTGAGTGATTGATCTGTCTGTTTGGTTTCTTTTGTGATTCCCTGTGATCCACAGTAAGCCAAAGGTATCTTTCAATCTTGTCTTGTGGTTGTTTTTACCCCTTTCATTTGCTTTGAAAAAAGAGAAAAAATATTTATTTCAAGTTTTTTTATTTGAAGCATTTTTCAATTTTTTTTCAGTTTGGTTAAGTAGTTGGAGTTAGTTATTTTACTAGATAGGAAAAAGAGTTTATTTTTTAAGTTATTTACTAGTTTCTTTAAACTTAAGTAGCTCGTAGTCGAGCGAAATTTCGGTTTAGGTCTTCTTTTTAAAGATCTTTAAAAAAGTTAGTTATGAAAAAGTTTGTTACAAAGAGTTAGTTGTATATCTTTACTTTTGACTAGAAGTAATTTTTCTTTCATAGTTTCATCTTTTTCTCCTCTTTTTGTCTGTCATAAACATCACTAGTTTCACTACCATATCCTTGGAGTTAAAAAATCCATTAAAATGAACGCTAAATCTAAAATTAAGTAGAATTTCATGTTTGTAGGGTCAACCAACTAGTTTAGGGTTAGGGCCTTGAATTAGGTTGGAGAAGAAACTCTTGAAGGATTTAAAAAAAACATTGGAGTCAGATATAGGGAGTGTTAAATTCCAGTGATGTGAAAGTTATGTGGGAGCCCCATCTAACACATGGTCTAAACACGAGGTCACGTGAGTAAAGGAAGCGAAGATAACCTCTCAAAAGTCGGACTAAACGTAGTGGGGAAGGAATATAAAGGATCTTTTGTGGGATACTATCGCTCGCATTTGCCTACGGATCTTTGTGGACCTCGAATCTGTTTGAGATCCTCAGTTGTCTTCTGGACCACTTGCTTTCGATAATCTTGGTAGGTTTTAGGCTTATTATCCTTCTCATTTCGGTCCATGCGACTGTCGACTATACTCGCCTGGTGACTGTTTGCGAGATGGAAACTTAGTTGCCTGTATTCTAGGGACTTACACAGGTGATTGCGGGGGTATACCATTATACCTAGGCCAGACATCGGGTCACACTTTGCAGAGTGTACCCAAAGGGTGCTTCCGTGTTCGAGTTTCACTTGCACTGATAAGTTTCTCTAGTGTTGGCTGGTGTAATTATTCTTCCAAATAGATAGTGGTTTGCTTGGTTTATATTATAGGAATTTTTCTAGTGTATGCTTGGTTTAAACGTTAATTAAATCCTTACTGTGTCATTGATATTTTCACAAAGTGGAAGATCAAGAGCTCCATTGATCGTGAATGATTCAATTCCTACCATTGGTTGCATTAGATCCACCATCGCCATCGTTACAGTGAAAACTTGACCATCAAGGGTCATTCGAAGCGACTGAGCCGCAAGAAACTATGCTCGAGCCTGCTTTGAGAGGATATTACTCGAATCTGAAAGAAACTACCTTTTCTAACCTTGGATTGGAATCTCTCAATCCATCCAACCCTCTGATCACTGACTTTTTGACCCCAATCTTGGTACAAGTTGTCCCTATGAGCGTAACACCTTACAAGTGTCAGATAATTTTACAAGTAGTTATGGAAGCAAATGTTGCTACTTCGTCCGGGATCCCTCACACTCCCTCTACGGCTACTACCACATGGGGTATCCTACCTCCAATCCCACCTTTGTCAGTCTGTACCACAATGGTATTCACCCCTCTACCTCGGGCAGTGGTTTGATACCGTCATCGGTGACGACTACTGCTCCTTTTATGCAGAGCACGACGGGCCCTCCATTTTCATATGGGATGCCAGTCTTTGATTTGAATTCCTTCCTTTCCTACTCCACCTTATGGTATCAGGGAAAAGAGATCCAATGCTCCCATGCAAGGGTCTATTGGGGGCACCTCATCCTCCTATAATGCTATCCCTTATGGTGGGGGTCACATACCCCCTCTGTCCCCCTCACTCGGTAATGATTTCCACCAACGTATCGGGATGAGTGCTAACTACAACTTGTTTGGAGAAGCCATTTTAGGACCTTTGTCTTACACTATGTCAGTGGGATCCATGTCATTCTCTTTGTTCGACGCATTTGGTAATAACGCCTTTTCTTCGGCTACCATCTCGGTTTGGGGAAACCCCAATTTTGGACAAAACAATCCTGTGTAGGGTACTATTCCTACACAGGGGGGAAATACAAGAGTCTTCTCCTCACAAGGACTTTAGAATCCTTGGTAGAAATCAGTTCCCTCACAAGGGATGATGGTCGGGGGAAACCCCTTCCATGATCAATCGAACCCCAGGAAAGTCTCAGTACCTATTCCCACCAGATCTACTAGGTGCATCCTCGCCCAAAATCCTTGGAACACAACACATGGAGAAATCCATGTCCAACCAAGTTCATCCAATTATGGGAATCAACAGACTATTTCCCAGCAAATGTATTTTCTGTATGCTTGTCAAGGCCACGACTTCTACCAAAACCCTGGCCAGCAACCCAACTTTTCCTGGCAACCTGGTACTAGTCAAATTCCATGTCCCTTTTTTCCTGTACATAATACCCAACCCAAACTACCATTTCTGGAAACGCTACACTTTCCAGACTTGTCAAGGCTGCTTAACGACCTGATTTTTCATGATCCAAATTGGCCTCCTATGCTGACTAAGTTTCCCTATGATATTCCAAAATTTGAAGGCAAGTTTGGCGAAGACCCAGGTGATCACGTGACAATGTTCCACTTATTGTGCTCATCCAAATTTTTGCGAGACGGCTCCATATAGTTGCACTTGTTTCAATACACTCTTATCGGGGGTGCCATAAAATGGTACATTGAGCTCAACTGCTCAAGATATTCTTACTTTAGTGACTTGGCGCTGGTATTCTTAAACCATTTCTAACTAACCGTGAGATACGATGCCACCACTGAATTGTTGGACAACTTTGAGTTGACTAAGGTCGATCATATCTCAGATCACATCCGAGAATGGTGGTGTTGGAAGAGCTTGATTAAGGTACATGTCCCACCTGCTTTCCTGTTGGAGTGGTTCGTAAAGTCTTTGGTACCATTTTTATCCAAGGACGTTACAACTTCGGGAGTTTTTTTAGAAGAGGAGGTGATAATGAGAGAACAAGAGCTCGAATTTATTTTCTCTCATTCTAGTTTACTCTATGATATTTTTCCATATGCGCCATGGTCCATCCTCGACAAGGCTAGAAAAAAGTTTAGACCACATGCTGATGGTATAGTTGGTTCAACACAAGGAAATTCCATTGATCTGTTGTCAAATTAATTGCAAAAATTATCGATACAACATACAATGACCAACCATACCTCTGGTTTGCCTGTTCCCCCTACCCAAACATCAGAAGTACACAGTGTGCAGTCGACGAGCCTGAAGGAAAACCAACAACCTGAAGGAAATAAAAAACAACGAAACAAGAAGGGTAAAGGGGATAAGAATACCAATAACAATGCTGGCGGGGGAAACACAGAGAAGAGAAAGTTGAAATATCTGTGTAAACTTTGCATGAAGGACCATCTGACTCACCTGTGCCCTCGACTTGCAAAGGCCTAAAAGATATTGGTGTAGAAACATCTTGCTATGCTAATGAACCCATTCCCACATGGGAAAAACATGGCTCAAGCCTCAAAATCTTCGAGCGCATATGGGGGCAGTCAGGGACCGCTCACATCTACTGGTAATACCTCAGCCGCAAGTGTTTACATGTTGAAAAGTGACGCTCATATAGAGACTAGGTCTCGAGATTGTGGCATGTCGAAAACTGTTGAAAAGGGTACAAAATACACACACCCACCAGTTCCTCTCCAGATCGAGAATACGTTGGAAAAAAAATGACATGCATCCCCAAATGTGCGTTCAAGAAAGCTTCGCATAATCTGAATGCGAGGGATACCTAGAATTACTCCATTATGTAGGATCTAGTACAAATCCCTTGCGCTATGTCTTCTTTGGAGGTCCTCCAGAGATGCCCTTCACAGAGAGAGGACCTCTTATTCACCGTGGGATACATAGAGACTTTCAACTCAGAAGAAATCGTTCTCGGTCAAACTGAATTGAAGCCTCATATTCCTTAGCACATTGTGTTTCAGATAGTAGTGGCTTACACCATGAAATCGTTTACACATAATATATTCTGCATGGTGGTTGATGAGGGTGTCTCGACTTGCATGAGGTTGCTGTCATGTTGGAAGGCCATCAACCAACCTATTTTGTCTCTGTCACCTACATTTCTTATGACATTCAACACTCGTTCATTCATACCACATGGAATCATCCCTTATTTCCTTTTGCATTTAGGAGGGAAGACCGTGTGCATCAAAGTTAAAGTGGTCGATGTGCCTTTTAACTACAACCTCTTGTTAGGAAGGATTTGGAACTATGAAATGCATGCAGTGGTTGCTACAATATTTTGGCTATTGTTGTTTCCACACGAGGGCTTAATTGTGACCATTGACTAGTTGTCCTTCTCTCATATTGACCCTTCATCGGGGGCATCCACGATCTTGATGATTGATAACCCTCAGCCTAGGGCTGATATCTTTCAAATTTCGTCGTTCTGTACAACCTACTTTCATGATCCTTGGAATCTTCCTTCCCTGTCAACATCAATGGAAAGGATAGGGCATTATGGCATGTCCATGCCCTTGTCCGCGACATAATTTGCGTATAGCATTTTCCAAGAAGTTTCAGTCGATCCTGATCCAACTCCCACACAAGGGCTAGATCCATTTCTAGAGCCTATTTGGGCTCAAGGTTCCCTTTCCACTATAGATTCTTTAGACCTGGTATTTCCCTTAGATGAGGCAATTCTTGAGGCATTGATTGATCTAGACAGACCCTAAGATGATCTCCATCACAGATCTTACTTTCTCCTAGAGTTAAGAACAATAGAGGCAAGTGAATTTGTGTTGACTATGACTGGAGATAGGTCATGTCCTATTAATCCTCTAGCTATGCATGAAGTTTACGCCAAGGTTAATATGGAAACTATCACTGAAACGATCCCCATAGATATCTCCAGAACCCCTAGCATCATGGAGAATGTTTTCGTCGGAGAAGACTACTCCCTCGAAGAGATTCAAATTTATACAGAGTTGTTCAAAGAATTATGCGACGTTTTTTCCTAGTCTTACGAGGAAATTCCAGGCATAGACCCAAGAATTGTCAAACATAAGATAACAACTTATCCTAACGCCGAGACGGTCTGACAAAAGCTTCGTATGGTGAATCCTAGGAAATCAACAACTATTAAGGTTGAAGTAGAGAAACTTGTTAAAGATGGTTTCATATGCCTTGTACAGTTGACCGAATGGGTGTCAAATCCTGTTCCGGTTAACAAAAAATAGGGTACAATTCACCTATGCATGGACTTCTATGACTTGAACAAGGCCCGTCTGAAAGATAATTTTCCCACCCCATTCATTGATCAGATTGTCGATGAATGCACAGGCTGTGCGGTATTTTCATTCATGGATGGTTTTTCGGGATACAACCAGATTCAGATCAAACCCGACGACCATCATAAAACAAATTTTATCTATCCTTGGGGCACATTGTCTTATCACAAGATGCCTTTTGGCCTGAAGAACATTGGAGCAACTTTTCAGCGGGACATGTCTTTTTCTTTCCATGAACTTAGACATATAGTCGAGGCCTATCTTGATGATATAGCATCGTGATCTCACAAGAGAGCTGATCATCTTGCACACCTCCAAATAATATTTGAACGATGTCGCTACTACCAGATTCGCTTGAATCCTAACAAGTGAAGTTTCTACATGACGTCAAGTCATCTCTTAGGTTTCATAGTTTTGACAACAGGGATCATGGTCAATCCTCTTAAGGTTGAGGTGATAGTTCAGTTTCCTCCCTTGTGTACAATACCCCAACTTCAAAGCTTACAAGGGAAAGTGAACTTTCTTCGGTGTTTCATCACAAATTGCGCCGATATCACTAAAGGGTTCATGCATTTACTGAAAAAGGGAGTCCCTTTATGTTGGGACGAAGCCTCCCAATGCTCTTTCGAAGCGTTGAAACATGCCCTTACATCTACCCCTCTGCTCTGACCTCCCAATTATAACAAATATTTCTTGTTGTATTTAGCCGCTCCAGAGTCAACCATCGACATGGTCTTGGTTTAGGAAGATTATATCCTCAAGGAGCATGTTATTTATTACCTGAGCCAAGGCCTGGTTGGGCTGGAACTCAGTTATTCCCATGTTGAGAAGCTTTCTTTGGCAGCAATGCATGTTGTCCAACAATTACGTCATTATATCCTACTTCGCAAGACCACCATCATTGTCGTTATGAACCCATTTCAATATGTGTTGACACAACGGGTCATTGGAGTAAATATTAGTAGATGGATCATAATCCTCTAGGAATTTGACTTGGATTTTGTCTCTGTGAAATCCAAAAATTCATTGGTCTTTGCAAAACTTATTTCAAAACTTTCAGTTTAATTTGGTGATGACAAGCTCGAAAAATTTCCTATTCAAGGAGATATTTTTCTAATCACATCTTCAGACCCCTGGTATGGAGATATACTAGTCTATATTGAGACTTTGAAGTGCCCTTCCTCTACTTCCCACGACGAGCATCGAAAAATTCTCTAGCAAACACAAAACTATCTCATACTCGATGACACATTGTATCATCGAGGTGTAGATTGCATTCTTCGTTGGTGCCTTATACACGAGGAAGCAGAACTCATTCTTAACGAATTCCAAACTGGAACATGTGGTGGTCATATGTCTAGGTTGGAAAAATTCCAAAATATTCTATGAGCCAGTTACCTTTGGCCTACGTTAATCAAATATTGCAAGAGTCGATCAAGAAGTTCCTCCTGTGTTAGATCCTCTCTCGGAAGATGAGGGCACATCCTTCTCCCATGTTTCCCATCATCTTCGTTGGTCCATTCAATAAGTGGGGGATTCATTTTACCACATTTCACCTAGATTCAGCCAGGGGGCATCGTTATATCATCACAGTGGTAGATGTTGGCACAAGGGCAGACCCAGGGTTCAGCTCCAAGAGCGTACCAACAAACCCTAACTACTGGCCCTTTCGGCAACACCTGTGAGGCAGATGTAGTCTCACCTATAGTAGCTATGGGGGGTTTCAAGAAAAATATGTTTACAACCAAAGGGAATACCAAGTGGATCTAATACAAGAGAAATACATCATTTATATATCATTTACCAGTTCAGATCTACTCCGCACAACTATCTATGTTACACATGAAATTTTCACACCTAGGTACCTCGCCCTGAGTGTCGTAAAGTGTCATATAAATGTCTCATACACTTTGACACCATGGAATAGACTATGTCACAATACCTAGTCAATGTGGAGGAGGGATATAATACATGAAGGCCAAAATACCAAGTACACATGAATTATTATTAATATTCATGGAAAAGGAATTGATTAAGTGTGAGAATCAAGTGCACATGAATTATTATTAATATTCATGAAAAAGAAAGTAATTAAGTGTGAGAATCCACCT
>SNQJ01S0193431.1:0-17756 GCA_010110895.2 Picea sitchensis
ACATAGACATGAGACATACATTGTGGATTTATGCAACAGTAAAATATGAATACTCTCCAATGCAACCTGAATCTGTCAAAAAATATCCAGGGTCTTCATCTCCACCACTCTATAGTACGAATCTAACCATGCGATAACATGTGTTGAAGTCGAACATGGTAGAAACCACTTGATTACTGATCATTAAGGAATATCGTTAACAAGTGAAAAGGAAATCACTATTAATGTAAAATACTCGTAAGGTACACTGATACAATCCAATGGGTGTGAATTAATGAGCTGATGTCGAACACTCGATGGAATCTCCCAATTAGAGGTCAATAATCAAAACCCACTATCGAAAACGAGGAAATCTTCCATTGAGGCATATAAGTTCCAAGGTACCAATTAGTTTCTAAGTCTAATTCCTGGGTAATGAGTTGAAGTCGACAGGAAAATACTCATCACAGGAGGGCCTTAATGTATCCCCCATCAATGACACGAAATGGGTAAAAATATTTGTGGTAGATCAGAGTAACATGTGATTCAGGACTGACTCAGGGATGGCCGATGCAATAGAAGGCTTAAGTACTGTAAAAATGGTCGATGCAATAGAAGGCTTTATGGGTTGAACTTTTCTTTGAACATATTGAGACATGACAAGTGTCTTGGAAACATTGACTCAACAACATGGATGACAGACCAATTTGTAATCTTATAAAGGAGTATGATCAAGAGACAAGCGGATTTTCCAACCTAGACACAAACCTATACCGTAACGTCCTGACCACAAACCTGTACTGTAATATAGAAAGGAATGTGAGAGGGAAGACGAGGTCTAGTTATCACACCCCAATCAAAAATAATGGCCTCATTACTTGGAAGGGGTTCCATGGGAGAAAGAGGAATACCCCCCAACATGATAGAGTCTGTATCAATGAGAAAAACGTGAGAAGTATCATGTTTACTCTCTGGCAGGAGAGTAGGATCGAATGATAATTACATCAAATCGACCACTTGAGTTGCATTCTCTAAGGGGAGAATGGGGTCGACGACTGGAAAAGGATCGATAGCTTGGGTTTCACTCTCTAACGGGGGAGTGGGTTCAACCGAGGATGGGATCAGAGTGAACACTTGGGATTCACTCTCTAACGAGAGTGTGGGATTGACCGAGGATGGGATCAGATCAACCACTTTTTCAACTGGTTCAACTAAGGATGTGACCATATTGACTGCATGATCATCTAGATTGATCGAAGACAGGACCGGATTGATAATTCCATCAACTATAGGTGGGTCAAGAGTAAGCTTGTGATAAGCAGTTGGAAGTTGAGGTTGTGAAACAGTCATGTATTCTAGTAATTTTGAGGCTTCGTCCATACGAGGGAAAAGGTGATTTAGATGACTCCCTTTGCATAACATGCACGAGAACTTGACTCTACCTTTGTTTTTCCCAACTGTATTGTGACTAGTTGATGGGAGTTCAACAACATGTTGTTGAGAGGTTGCCGACATGGGTTGGCGAGGGTGTGTAGACCATGCTTCTATAACCTTGGAGAGACCAAGGAAGTCCTTAAGAATATGGATACCCTTACAAATATTGCAAGGGTTTCTAGCCCTTGACCAAGTTTTGGGATATCCTTGGTCAAGTTTGACCTATTTTGGGACTTCGACAACCTGTCGAAGGAGGAGTGCAAGATGAAGTAGAGATTGTGGGATCTTGACCCCTTTTGGGTCCTTTTGGGATTTGGGATTATGTAATGGGTATGGGATGTCAAACCATGGGTTTACCCATGCTTAGGCCTACTTTGTATATATAAATAGATGCTAAAGAAATGTAGTGGGTACGAATGGCTAAGGGATAGATCTATGTCATTGAAGGATTGTAAGCGCTCTATTCATATTATGTGAGACTTGCAGAGCTACGTGAAAGTGATTGTAAGAAGGCTTGGTGATTTACCCTAACTCGAAGAAGGAGGATCTGGTGGAGTGCGTGCATATCTCATGTCTTCTGCCGAGTAGGATTTTGATGCTATGTGCCTATAAGAAGCTTGATAGAGATAATAAAGAAGAAGAGTTGGTGGATGTATCCCCAGGGTGGGGGTGAACCACATACGTGCTATGTTGCTATGCTTTTTTCAATGTGTTGGTGTGCTTATGTCTTTAGTTTCTTAGTGCTTTGATATAGATAGATAGATCTGATGATTATTTGTGCTTAATGAGGTATATGGATGTTAGATATGACTTATATACAGATGATTTATACTGGAATCTATTAGAATCTGATCAGTTCGTCATGCTAAGTGTTTATAGATGCTAGATATGGTTGAACATTGCGATGCTCTGTAATTAGGGTTTAACTGTGTTGTAACTAAGAACTAGATATTCATGAATGTTAACTGTTGAGAGCTCTTTTAAGTGTTAGAATCATATATCTATGTCCCAACTAAGGTTGTAGACACCTGAGTCCTACAACCACCCCTACCTCTACCGTGGGTGAGATTTCATCTACTTGGAAGGTGTTGCTGAAAGGGCCGGTAGTTAGGGTTTTGTTGGTGCATTGTTGTAGCGTTGAACCCTGGGTCTACCCCTATGCCAACAAATGGTTCCATTGTTGAGACCTGAAACTGTGATTGTTGGGTACTAAGGATGAAGACACTTTATGCAAAAATCCATCCTAAAACTATGAAATCTCCATACGTAGATCTTTTTCCCTAGTGCGCAAGATTCTAATTGACCTGTGAAGCTCTGTGCCAAGAAAAGAGGTCAGATCTGAAGAAAAAAGGTAAGATCTACAAGCTATGTGCTCTGATAAAGGTAAGAATAGTGAAAAGTTATAGATCTGAAGATTTGTGCTCTGTAGAAGTAAGATAAGTAGAAATTTTTGTTTCAAAGTATGGATCTAGGTATGTTTGATAAATTATGTACTAGCTTGAAAACTAGGGCACTAATAGATGAAAGAAGGTGTGATATGCGTAGATTTGATAAGAATAGTGAAAGATATGTTATACCTATGTATAGAAAGAATGTTTGGACTAACCAGTGGATGCAGGATCCTAGACAGAAATGTTTGCAGGTTAGCTACTATGACCCTAGTGCGAGTATAGAAAGTGTTGGGAATTATTTAAAAGAAAGAGAGGATTAACCCTCTATTATAGTTGTAGAAAACTGGGACATCTTGCTAAGGAATGCCCTAGGAGAAGACCTAGTTGTCTTTGTTGCAAAGCTATGGACCATGAAGTATTGGATTTCCCTAAAATGATTTCTAGCTTTTAAAAATGAACATGAAACAAGAAGACCCTAAAATGGATCGAGAAACTACGATTAGGCAGAGACGAGAAGGTCAGAGAAACTATTGCTACATATGAAAGAAAATTTGAATGATCACCAACATGTCATTTTATCAGAGGTTTCAAAAGAAAAGAATGCATTGAAGCAGAATAGGAGACTTGACATTGACTATGTTCTGGAATGAAACAGGATAGATATCATGAGAGAGAACTTGGGAACTTTAGAGCACATTTACTTGAGAGCTCCCTTCATTTGGGAGGAAAAGACATATTTGGAGAGGAAAGATGATAAACCTATGTGGAAAAGCTCACCCGGATATCTATGAATTCCAATGGAACTTTGTGAAGGATGATTTTGAGATTATTAAATTCAGTGAAGACAATGCACCATTGCTATGTTACTAAGGAAAGCCTTGGATTGAGAATAGAGATGGTCGAGAAGGAAGGAAAGAAGAAGTTTTAGAGTAAGAAACAAGAGTTAAAAATATTTCATGACTAGAAGGATGCTTACCTGATTGAAGAATAGAAGAGCAGATAGCAAATATTTAACACACGAGACTTGGATGTCGACATTTCAAGAACATTAGAGGACCAACATAAGACTGAAGTACCCAGTTTTGAAAGAAGTATTACCCTTAGATCTTGGGAAAAGAATCGAACAACATGGAAGTAACTATGTTAAAAGAAGTTAAGAATCATAATGGAAAAAGGAATATTGAGATGAAGCTCACTGGAAAGAGGCTAGAAATCTAAGTAAGAGAGATCTAAGATCGACAAGTTATAGAAAGTTCCATAGGGAACTTGATGAAAATTTACAGCCCGGAGCTTCGTTGGGATAATGGAACAATGTCACTCTGTCAACTGCTCATGGAGTTGGACCATCCCATTCATCAATGAAAAAAAGAGAACAAAGCATAAATATGACCTCGCAAATGCAAAATTGATTTCAACCATATTTCCCGATTACATCCGGCCTCTGGCTGTAAGGTGAATCATGATAGTGTACAAAGAAATTAGAGTACCACCATGGTCCTTCATGAAGTACCTCCCAAAGAGGATACAGCAGTTCGAGATAAGCGGGATAAGATCATAGTGTTGAATTTCAACAAATTCAACCTCAAATATCACAAAATCTATGGTATGATCACCCCTTCTAGGAAATTTCTTGGAACTAAGAGGAAAAATTCAAAATAATCCCAGTCATGGATGAGTGAACCTTGTGATTCCTACTGTTGAATGTTGTGAAGCTCACACTTTGGTAGACACTAGTGTTAAGTACTCTTTTAAATTGATGTGTGAGAAAAAAGAGCACTTACATGCCTAGTTGAGCTCTTCTAGTCACTTATTGTTGCAATGCAAAAGGGTTAGAAAGAAAATAGTAAAGAGTATGAACAAAAGATTAAACAAGAAATAAATAACAACATGAGCACAAAAACAAAAACTAAATACAAGTGACAATGGAACAAGTTCACCAATAGATAGGGTGATCTGATTAGTGAAATCCAGAAGTACACAAAGGGGAAAGGGGACTTGGGTCCCTTCCTTCTCAATGGAAGGCTCTTGAGGCCCTCAAATAGATGCTTTCCTTACAAATGAAAGGTGAAATATGAGTGAAAGAACTCAACGCTCCTCCACTCTAGTCAGAGATAGAGAGCTTATGAAATGGTGTTGATAAAGGCTATTGCTAAAGAGTGAGCCACTAACAATCCCAACAGCATATAGTATTACAATGAATTCATGAAAATGATGAATATCATGGCTTTTTATAGCCAAGCTTTGAGCTATGCACCCCCTTTTCATCCATCCATTCCATTCCATTCCCTTCCATTCCATCCGTCCATCCATTCCATCCATCCATCCATTCCTTCCATCCATTCCATCCTCCATTCATCCATCCATCCTTCCATCCATCCATCCGTCCATCCATCCTCATTTCCTCCATCCACTATTCCTCCATCCATTCCATCTTCCATTCCATCTTTCCATCCATCCATCCATGTCCATCCATCCATTCCTGTCCATCCATTCATCCTTTCATCCATCCTCCTTCCATCCTTCCATCCATCATTCCTCCATTCCTCCATCCATCCATCCTTCCATTTCCATCCATCCGTCCATTCCTTCCATCCGTCCATTCGGCTTCCATGTCCATCCTCCATCCATCCATTTCCATCCATCCATCGGCTCCTTCCTTCCTGTCCATTCTCTCCTTTCCTGTCCATCCTCCTTTCCTGTCATGTCCTTGTCCTTCATTCCTTCCTCCATCCGCTTTCCTTCCTGTCCATTCCATTCCTTGTCCGGCTCCTTCCGATCCTTCCTCCTTCCATTCCTTCCTTCCATCCATTCCATCCGTCTCATCCTTCCTCCGGTCCGTCCATTCCTTCCGTCTCCTTCTGTCCATCCATCCATCCTGGCTCCTCCATTTCCGTCCATCCATTCCATTTCCTCTTCATTTCCTTCGTCCTGTCCATTTCCTTCCACCATCCTCTTTCATTTCCATTCCATCCATTCCTTTCCTTCCTTCATTCATCTCCATTCCATTCCATCCTCCATTCATTTCCATTCCATTCCTCCGTCCTCCTCTCCATTCCATCTCCTCCATTCCTCCGTCCTCCATCCATTCGCTTCCATCCACTTTCAAATGTCCATCTTCCAACCCCATCCAATCCATCATTCCGATCTATCCTCCATCCATCCATCCATTCCATCCTCCATCATCCATCCATTCCATCCATCCATCCTTCCTCCCCCCTCTCTTTTCCATTCCTTCCTCCATTCCTTCCATCCATTCCTTCCTCCCTGTCCATCCTCCTTTCCTTCCTCCTCCACTCCTCCATTTCTCCACTATCCATCCATCCATCCATCCATCCATCCGTCCATCCTTCCATCCTCCATTCCATCCATTCCTTTCCATTCCATCCATCCTCTATCCATCCATCCTTATCCATTCCTTCCATTCCATGTCCACTCCTTCCTTCCTCCATTCCTTCCATCCGTCCCCTCCATCCTTGTCCTTCCATCCTCCTTCCTTCCATCCATCCATTCCATCCATCCAGCTCCATCCTTCCATCCATCCATCCATCCATTCCTTTCCATCCATCCGCTGTCCATCCATCCATCCATCCATTCCTTCATCCATCCATCCTCCGTCCATCCATCCATCCATCCATCCTTCCATGTCCATCCATCCATCCATCCATCCATCCATCCTCCGTCCATCCATCCTTTCATTCATCCATCCTGTCCTCCGTCCGTCCATCCATTTCCTCCATCCATCCTCCATCCTTTCCTCCTCATCCATCCATCCATCCATTCCTCCTTCCTCCTTCCTTCCATCCGGCTCCATCCTCTTTCATCCATCCATCCGTCCATCCATTCCTCCATCCATCCATTCCGTCCATCCTTCCATCCATCCGTCCATTCCATCGATCCATCCATCCTTCACTCCAGAAAGCGTGGTTAGCGGTTGTCAAAATTCGAAGGTAATAAGTTGATGTCGGAAGGATGGAAGCTCCCAAGGGGTGGAAAGTATGATTTCCGTTGTGTTGGGCAAGTTGGAGGACTTGCAAAAGTGACATGGCAGCCAGGGATTGTGCTAAGTCATCTACTAGGCTATAGTTATGAGCACTTCTTTGAGGGTTGTGAACATTCTATAAAGGGGGTACGAGGGATGCGTAATGGTGGATCGACGGAAGGGAGAGGGATCACCAACGGTGGTGCGGTTGGTGTAGGGTTTGCCTCTGAAGATCTTGGGGGTAGACTACGTTGGGGATCTTGACGATTCTGAGTTTACAAAGAAGGATTTTTTCCTCGTTGGTGAGGAGAATGGTATGCTTGGCTGGATTGTTGGGGTTGTGATCTTGTCCCATTTGGGGTGGTAGATGTTGTGCATCCTGTTGGGTGTTATCACACCTTTATTTGGAATAGGATTTTGCAGCACAAAGGGAGGGGGTTGTTGTACATACTAATGTGGTGCCTGCTGAGGGGCAATTTGTGCAGGAGAAGGGGGAATACTCCCGAGTCTTTCAACCTCTTAAATCAACGGTGTGGGCAATGGTAGAGTGTAATACATATGCCACAAGGCACAAGGATGTATGGTTTTAACCGTGTTCAGCCCTTGGCGTTTGTTTTTATTACTTACAGGAGTTTGGTTCCATGATTTGGGTTGCCTTAGGTGGGTTGTTGTTGTGGGGGTTGGTTCCCACCTTGATTAGGGTTGTTGGTGTTCCTATTCCGACCTTTCCTACTGTTATTGTTTGATGGTTGAGATGAGTTGGCTGTGTTTAATTGTTCAAAGTGCAATGCTATTTGGCTTGTTGAAGGTTAGACAAAATTGACCCACGCATTGGGATCTTGGGAGCCATAGGTTGTGAAAGGTCCGGGAGAAATGGGAAGTTTGGATTTTGTGGTGGTGCGGCTCATAAGGTACATAGGAAGGCTCGCAGCTTTCACTAGTACTATAAAAGGTGATGTGGAGAGGACCACTTGTGTTTGAAGAGGATGTATGAGTGGTGCCGGTGGCGGTCCACTAATGGGTGGAGGTGCTTGGGGACCATGGTTTGTTGGTAAGGGTGGGGAGTAATAAAGTGCCTCCATATCTTTGGTGGGTATTGAGGTCCCATACATCGGTGGGCTGGGGTTGTGGACTATGATGCATGGTGGCACCAATGATTCCGTCTGCTGAATGAGACATCACAAGTTTGTCACAGCCAAATGCTTACCGAGTTTTGAAGTCGAGAATCTGTGTGTAAGTATCCTGATTGTGCATAGTTGAGGTCATATTGTTGGGCCTTCTTGATGGCTTCTTCATTTGATTAAGGAAAGTGGAAAAGAGCATCTTTTCTAAGGAGAGGCGACAAAGGGACTGAGAAACAGTCAAAGGCAGTTGTTTGAGTGGTTTTACTTTACACAAACTCATTAAGCCCTCACACGCCACTCATGAATATGATCAGCAATGTGGGTGGTGAGGCATTTGAAATTGGACAGTTGTTCGAGACCATTATCGTGTCTGGTTGGTAACTGGAAAAATGTCAAGAAGGCTTTGGCTAATGACTCAGGAATTAGGAGTGGGACACCGATTTTTCTTCAACATACCATTTGGCCGATGGGCGTGTGAGTGTGCGTTGAAAAAGCGCTTAATCATGAGAGTCTTCCATAATTCTTTTGAAAGAGCACCATAGGTGAAAAGGTCGCTGACATGATTGGCGGGGTCATCGCCCGCCTTTCCTTCAAGCTTTGGTATATCTGAAGGTAGTTTAGTTGGCATTACAGGCCATGTGGCATCATGCAATATAGGATGGTTAGTGAGCTTGGTGAGATGTTGGAATGTTGAGAAGAGGCTGATATGGCATCTATGGTGGGGTAGGAATGTTAGTTCGAACCATGGTGTGATGTGATCGTGACCCTTGATGGGGGCTAGGTGGGTTAGTGCTCCCTCCTTGAAGAGGAAGTGGGCCCTCTGCTTCCATGTAAAGGAGAGAGCTGAAGAGGATGGATGACCTAGGGAATTGGTCCCAAGTAAGGTAGAACCAAGCAAAGGCGATCCTAAGATGAGAGCACTCCACGGGAGTATGAGCAGTCTGTGGGATACTCCCCTAAGATAGGTGGGAGATTGAGCAAACTTAGTCGTGAGCAGCAGGGGTGTTGTGGTTCCCCAATGATGTCTGACTGATTGTGTGGAATGTGTGTGCAACAAGTGGTGAGAGAAAATATAGAACCAAAAGTCTTTTTGCAAAGTGTTTACGATATATGTACCAAAGTCAAATTGTAGTGAAATGCATCATGCATAGTGAAAACATATATATGGGTAAGAGGGTTTTGTCAGCGTGGTGGAATCAAAACATAAAGAAAATGCTCGTGTCTTAAGATCGCGTCCTTCCTCTAATAAACTGGATCTTCCAATAGCTCTCAACGGTGGGATGCAGAAGTCATAGGAAGAGAGATACTAGTGAAGAATGAAATAAGCGGTTATGATGAGGGTAGGGTGCAATATCCTGAAAGAAATGGCGATACCTCCCAATAGCCACACAGAAATCCAGTCAAGGTGCAATTGCATCCAACAATTTCCACACAGGTGAATGTCCTAATTGGTCTCTAGGTACCTCCAGTCAGCTGACATTTTAGATTTTATTTTCGAGAGAAATGGAGTCCGCAGTGGATCAGATCCAAGAGGTGGAATTGCCTCAAGGGGGCCTTTACAGAACAACGGACCCTCGGCCTTGACCCTTCCTGGTATCTCCACATATATGGTGGTGGAGCAGCTTGGATTTGAGGGATTTAAAAGCTCCTATTTTCCAACTTCTATGTTTGAAATTGTGAGAACACGATGTGGAGGTTATTTGGATACCTGCAATCTACCTAGACTAAAATCTTCTTTTGGCACCTCTGTGGGAGGACAACTTGATGAGTTGTTAGAAAGATTTTAAATGATGTTGTTTGTGGCTAGAGGTGAAAACCAACCTCGTTTGATTAAAGTGGGAGTGGATAGTCCAATCAAGAAAAGGTATTTTTGATCCTATGAGAGAAGCCTACTCAAACTGCCACGTTTTCGAGTTTAGGCTTTGTGAGTGCACAAGTGGCTTTCATGTGTGAGTGCAAAGTGTATCAGATTTTTAGTTGTTAGGTGTATCCTTGCAACATGTGGACATCGCTTGGTCCTTTACAGGTTGTTAACCTAAATCAACTAGATGCCATTGGTACAACGTGGAATTTTAAAACCCTATGCAACTAGCATGTGGACATTGTGGTCATTACTTATCCTTTAACTCCCTATGTGTGAGTTAATCTAGAAAACATGGGAACTTCAGTCCCTACGTTTGCAACATGTGGGCATGTGTGGGCCTTACATCTTTTAACTCTAGTTTTCTGAGCTAAGAAACAAGATTCAAAACACTATTCTAGGTTGTTTGACATGTGGGCATGTGTGGGCCTTACAAGAATGTGTTTAGAAATGAAACTAAGATGGGTCTCAACAAAGAGCCTTTTGTCCTCTCCTAAGTTATTTGAAATATGCAACTAAGAGAGGTCTCAATAAAGAGCCTTTGTCCCTCTCCTAGAAATTGTTTGAAATATGCAACTAAGAGGGGTCTCAATAAAAGAGCCTTTGTCCTCTCTAAGTTGTTTGAAATATTGATCAAGGGAGGTGAGATCAATTTCTTAGGAAATCCTTTTCCGATTCTCTAGATTGCATAATGTCCCCAAGAAGAGCATACTTTGGATTGATCTTTTGACTTCTAGTCCCGAAAAATGGGAGTTGTTTAGATGTTTTAAGATTGATGTTGTAACTTATATAAAACCAAAGCAAGCAAAATAAAGGACAATGAATTTTATCCTCCTATTGTCTAGGTTTGCTAGATGGTCCCCTTTATAAGTTGAGGGAGCTAAGTTAAGTCACGATATTGAGCTTACATTATCATCTCAAGCAGGAAAGTGAGTTTCCCGACATCAAAAGCTTACAATGCAAATTTTTAAGTGAATCGCAGCATCCTTTGTGTGAACAGAATCTTATGAGATCTTGGCGCTTCTGTGGAGCCAGTACTTATCTTGCTTTAATGGGATATCGGACAGCAGCTGTCAATCAAAGTCGGAAAAATTTGGTCAGTTCTCTAATCTTTGATGAATTGCTGTCTTGTGAGTCGGTAGAGGCGGTTCCCCGAACAAGTTAATTAAATCAATAGGAAAGCAAATGAAGCCCAAATGAGGGAGAATTTATACCTTCTGATATAGTCATGTCTGTTAGAGTGCTCTTTTGATCAATGTGTGAGCAAAAAGTGAGCACTTACATGCCCTAGTTAGACTCTTCTAGTCATGTGTTTACAATGCAAAAGGTTAGAAAGAAGATAGTAAAGGTATGAACAAGAATTAAACAAAATAAATAACAACATGAGCATAGAAACAAAACTAAATACTAAGTGACAATGGAACAAGTTCATCAATAGATAGGCTGATCTGATTGGTGAAATCGAGGAAGTACACAAGGGGAAGGGGACAGGTCCCTTCCTTCTCCAATGGAAGGCTCTTGAGGCCCTCAAATAGATGCTTTCCTTACAAATGAAGGTGAAAATATGAGTGAAAGAGAACTCAACACTTCTCCCTCTATTGAGGAGATAGGAAAGCATGAGTAATTGTTGTTAATGGCTATTGCTAAAGAGTGAACCTCTAACAATCCCAACAGCATAACATTACAATGAATTCCTTGAAGAAATGATGATCATCCATGTCTTTTTATAGCCAAGCTTTGAGCTATTATGCATCCCCCTTTGAATGTGAAGAGAGAGGCACATTAGGGCACATTGGAGTCTTTGACCTGACCTCCCCATGATTGAGCTCAGTTTGATGTCGTCGACTTAGGAGCCCGATCCATTAGTGGTTGGGAGGCCGACCAGCTCATCATCGCCGTTTGGCGGTATGTGGGTTTGCACCCACAGAAGCCAGCATATCGCCCTATGTAGTATAATGCGGCGCATGCGCTAGTTTATGGGCTTGTGATCACGCTTTTAATCTTTAATAACTTTGGCAAGTTTGGCCTTGCAGTGTCTTTGTGGAGTTAATCCTTATTGCCATGGATGATTGTTTTATTGTTTGATGATGTTGAGTTCTTGTCATACTGATGGACGAAATTTCAGTGATAACAACTAGGAAGTCAATGCATGTGTCAGATATTACTGTCATGTTACCATGGTGACTACCTATGTCTAGACCATCTGTGATACGAGTTGAACACAGTATAGCTCCGAAACCCTCTGTGGTTGTAGACTAGAGGTGCTTGGTAACTTAAGAGTTGAATACTTTTCAGTAGGTGGATGAATGGGATACTAAGATAGCACAATGGAGAAGTTACTTATCGAGAATAACTAATGAACCGGTGCTTTTAGAATCTGTAAATCAGATGCCAAATAAGAGAAAAGGTATGAAGAATGTTGCGTAGACAACCAAATACATTGGAATCTGGGGTTTAAATAATACAAATACATAAATAATGCAGGTCGCACTAAACAATGAGAAGTTCCTCTATTCAAATCATGAGCATAAACTGAACTAATTTAAAACAGAGTACAGAAACAAGATGAATGAAAATCTGATTACAGCAGCAAAAAGAAAGCGTGATTTTGTATTAGGATAAGCTATCAAAGCATAGGCCAAATTCTCTCCAGAATTGGACCTTAGAACTCCAAATGTCTTTGGCTTTATAGCCTCTTACAATCAGTTTTAGATCCTAAAAATATGGATCTATTTTGCTAAAAATAGTAAGAAAACCAATTTACAAAGATGGGATATTTGCACCCAAAGGAGGATAATCTCTATGATTTGGTCCTTAAAATCTGTTGACTATTGATGATGTGTAGACAACCTTCCAAGGCTCCTTCAACCTGTTCTTCCAAAGATAAATTTGAGTTGATGATGTGTGGCTAAAATCCCTGAAATTCTGCCATTGAAAGATGCCAAATGTGATTAAAACTCTTCTTTTTCTCATCATTTTCCAATAGTGATTGATTAAATGGATTGATAATTCATTAGTCAAACCTTAGAAGAGGTTTCAATCCATACTCACGCAAAATTGCCGATGCAGTAGAAAATCCTAATATTACGGCCATTCTGTGGGCTTTCCACAGCTGCATAGCCTGAAAAATGCTCCTTATTTCTGAGGCTTCATCACTTTCCAGCGACTAAGCGGGTAAAAATTACATATACAACATTTTGACAGCGGACAGATTTTCAAATTGAATTTCTCGGTCATAAAAATCCGTTTTCATATGAATAGTCGATCGACATCTAAGAGAATCTCAGCTTTTCCAATGGTGTTGTCAGATCTTAATTTAGATCTCAGGAAGGGATCGAAAGTTCCCTGCAAGTTAAAGTATCATTTTTCCATTTGCAACTCAAAACCATAACCGATCCTTTGTGAACAATGTCTAATATGAAACCAAAGATTTGATTAGATGTTTATGACCGAGTGCAACCCTCGCATTGGCTATTGATAATCTTGATGACTTTCTGGTAGCCTCTTTGTAAGCGGTGGTACGTGGAAAGTATGCACTTTCCGCAGCACGCCACTTTGTAAAAGACCCTCCTTATCTGTTGAAAAGTGTGTGCTTTCCATAGCGCACCACTCGAGAACTGATTTTAAAAACCTTTTAAGATTAGACATAGCGGTCATTAGACTAATGAAATGATCTCCTCCAAGTACATTTGAAAGTGGGCACTTTCCACAGTAGCACAATAAACTCCCTTGAAAACAAGTTAGCGTAGGAAGTAAAAAATGAAATTTTTTAAAAGAAGACTTTACAATCCAATTTAAGTCAAACCAAATCTAAAATTTTGCGATAAAAGAGACTCAACAATGAATTGAGGAAACCATCAATAGCCATGCTATCCCTTGTTAAGAAACCCAACCAAAAAAATGGTGCTATTTTGGGAGTTAACATTTGGCTCCCAAGCTGGGATGGGCATCTCCACATTGAGGTGACCAAGAACCTAGTAGTTCCAGTGTGCTTTAGCATTGGGCATGGAGTCATTGGAATCTTTCGATTGGTTAACAGAGCACACACTGCGGGCTCGCCTAAACCACCAAAAAACATAAACTTACCCAAAATCGAAAGCTGGATGAATCTCGATCATATGCAGAAAAATAACCCTCACAGTATTTGAAATATGGATTGATCTCTTCGTGATGATTTCCTTGCCCCCTGTGATCTTTGAGTGCTCTGTTAGAAAACTTCCCTTGTTCCATCTCATCTCGAAATAACCAAACTCTTTCTTCTTTCAGGTTTGATTAGACTTGCATGGAAAGAAGCCTGCGGTAACTCAGGTAGAAGAAAATCAATATATTCATCATTGCTTTTGTTTCAATTGGTGCATGGCATGAACAGTATCAAAATTTGGGCCCAGGCTTGTCGGTTTATCATAAGCCTCTGATCTGGACACATCCCTTGTGTCTTTATCCATTGCATAGTAGATTTAGATTGTGTTAATAACATTATCCGAATATGGACAAAGTAATAGAGTATCAAAAACAGAGCAGTGTCCATTTGAATCGAAGGATATATTCCAAGATTTCAACCCAACATTTGTAGATCACTTGTCAATGCATCTACCAAGGGCTTGTTATTTTACATCTTGGCTGCCAAATGAGAATGGTGTAGACCTCTGGGAAGTGTAACCGCCTTCAAAGATAATCTCAACTCCTCTTTCACAAATGTTCGTTCTTTCAGCATTACTTGTCCGAGCCTCTAATGTGCCTAGGGCCTCGCATCGATTTTTGGAACTTTTGATATGCATATTTTCTAGTGATTATTGAAGTGTTGGAATAAGCTTCGTACTCACGGATACAAAGCACAAATATCTTCAACCCATATGACATTTGATTTCTCTACCTAAATCGTGACTTCTTTGCTTTACTTGAGAACTTTGTTTCCAGGTTATTTACAAGAGGAGGTATTCCACTAACAGTTGTTAATTTCCATAGATGAAATAGAAAGCAAAACAACGACATATTCTTGTTGTTGTTGATTAGATAATCCCAATAAAGGATATCAAAGGCGAGAGCACCCTCTGTCTGTCTCTTCTATTTTGGGATAATGTGCCCTTGCACATTTCAACACAAAATCATAGACTGCATCTTCTGATTCCACTTGCAATTCATCCTTGGATAAGAGTGCCTCCACACCTGAAAATTAGATATGCAATGGACAGGAAGCCTTTATCCCAGATAGTGAAAAATGGCCACCAAATTATGCCACTGACTCTATGCATGTATCAATTTGATCTGAAAGAGAACTAGTTGCAACGCTGTACATCTGTACTTCAAATCATCTAAATTTTCTCCACTGTAGATTCTGCTTCTGTTAAATCAACATCGTTTTTCTCTAAGAGATCATCACAAATATCAAGAATTCGATCTTCTGCCTGATTGTAGAGAGATCCATTGGATGCTTCACATATTCAAAATAGTGAGGGGCATCCTTCTTCGATACAAGCTTTAGAAATAAATATGACACATCAGTCTCACTTCTCAATTTGTCCACTATATTTTACAGCATGTTTGACAGAAAAACCTCTCCTCCTCTTCGTCGTCTTGTTTCCAACTACGATCAGTTCCATTATTTGTACTAGACCCATGTTCTCCAATTTAGAATAGCATCCACTCTACCAATCCTTCATAGATATTTTACGTCTCACAGATGTGATTGATCTCCGTCCAGAATGTACACCTATTCTTCACCTCATTCAAAGTCTGCCATATTCTGATTGTTCCATCTTTAGATCCAGAGGAATATGATTCACCACTAGGAGCAAAACGCACACAATGATTTGGGCCATGATGTCCCTTGTTACAAACAATTTCTTCTCCGGTATGAAAATAAAAAAGATGAACCCACAGATCTTCCCCACCATCCACAAACATGTTTCCCATAGTCGGTTTTAATGAAGCGGACTCCACCATGACATTGTATAGCTTTTCCACATTCAAGAAAGTGGGTTAGCATCCAATTTTACACTAAAATCGGTCGATCTGATCTTGCGCACGTGGTATGATTGATATTTAATGACTCGAGCTTTGCACATAAATGGTGGTACATCAATATCTTTCAGGCATTTTTGTGAAACATTGAACCAGAAAAACAGGGTAGTCCGAGCATACATAACCGTGATCTGAGTGAATGGAATCCTATGATTCAATCTTTGTTGTGTTGTGTATGTGGTTGGAAGTGCATTAGGTGGAGATGGTCGTTACATCTGTATGAGAAGTTCTGGCGTTTTCTACGCTTTAAATCAATACCGCAGCGGACTTCGGTGCATGTCAGCGATAAGCGGCCAACTCGAGCATATAGAGGATTTTTTTGGGCAGAAATTTCTCAATCGATTGCAATAATGACCAAGAAATCTTCGCCAATAGTCGTGATTTTCAGCACCTGAATCTTTCCCGCTTCCAGATCTTCCACCTCATCCATGATGGCCAAGGCAATTTTCATGCGAGTTCCAGATCTTGGTTGATGAAGACCAGTTCAAAACTATTCTTGGGCGATGGCGTTCCTTCATGGGTCGGCGATTATGTTACGGGCAGCCTTAAATCGAGAATCTGATCCTTAGGCTTGACTGACATCATTATTTTAGGGTTATTCATTATAGTAGTCAATGCCTCCACTTGTTGGCAAAGAAGAGGAGGAAAAAACAGTCCAATGTGAACAAATTCATCCATTTACTGGCAAATTCATCATAGTTTAACTGTTCTGATATGCTGTCCAACATCTTGTCATCATCCAAGCATTCATTCTTTGGGGAATGGAGAAAGCTAACATTATCCGGTGTTAAAAATGGAGATCCTGAATAGCTTCCCAGTATATCTGAAGCACGTGGAAAATCAGCCGTCAAGTCAGAAAGACTAAAACAAAAAGGGGACTGGTATTGGACCGAATATAGGAATGCACACTATCATCATCGATTATGCTCTTCACTTGAAGTTGCATAGTGTGTTGCTCAAGTATGCTTTCTGGCAAGGTGACAGCTGTAGAGTAATAACTAGATTCATTGATTTTATCAGAGGGTCTAGCATTTGAAAGATCATCCACAAGTAGAAAGGACAAATGCCCACTACCATCAGGAGATGCATTCTCCCCGAGTGACTGTGAAGGATGTTGTTCATCTGCATGATTCAAATTGCTTGGGCTTTCATTATGAGCAACAATAATGACCAAGAAATCTTCGCCAATAGTCGTAATTTTCGGCACCTGAATCTTTCCTGCTTCCAGATCTTCCACTTCATCCATGATGGCCAAGGCAATTTGCATGCGAGTTCCAGATCTCGGTTGATGAAAGACCAGTTCAGAACTGTTACTGGGCCAGTGAGCGTTCCCTTCATGGGTCGAGCAGTTATGTTCTGGGCCGCCTTAAACCAGAAGACAGTCATAGGCTTCGGGCGACTGACATCATTGTTTTAGGGTTATTCATTACAGCAGTCAATGCCTCCGCTTGTTGGCAAAGAAGAGGAGGAAGAAACAGTCCAATGCGAACAAATTCATCCATTTACTGGCAAATTCATCATAGTTTAACTGTTCTGATATGCTGTCCAACATCCTGTCATCATCCAAGCATTCATTCTTTGAGGAATGGAGAAAGCTAACATTATCTGGTGTTAAAAATGGAGATCCTGAATAGCTTCCCAGTATATCTGAAGCACGTGGAAAATCAGTCGTCAAGTCAGAAAGACTAAAACAAAAAAGGGACTGGTATTGGACCGAATATCGGAATGCACACTATCATCATCGATTATGCTCTTCACTTGAATTTGCATAGTGTGTTGCTCAGGTATGCTTTCTGGCAAGGTGACAACTGTAGAGTAATAACCAGATTCATTGATTTTATCAGAGGATCTAGCATTTGAAAGATCATCCACAAGCAGAAAGGACAAATGCCCACTACCATCAGAAGATGCATTCTCCCCAAGTGACTGTGAAGGATGTTGTTCATCTGCATGATTCAAATTGCTTG
>SNQJ01S0193432.1:2896-17756 GCA_010110895.2 Picea sitchensis
AGAGAGAGAGAGAGGTAAATGTAGGAGAGAGGGGTATATTTAGGAGAGATATAGGAGAGATAGTTTCATGGGGGGGAGGAGAGAGAGGGATGAGGTGGGGAAGAGACAGAGTGCATGAGAGTGTGAGAGGGGGAAATCATATTCTTGCGAATGTGAGTAGCCATCACATATCCTCTCATAGACAAGTTTTCACCATTCTAGTGAATCTTTCACTATGTATTTATACAGTTTTTTACATTTCACTCATTAATATAAATTGTGTATTACTATATATATGAAAAAGAGAGGTAAATAGAGACGAGGGTAGATAAAGAGAGGTAAATGTAGGAGAGAGGAGTAGATTTAGGAGATATAGTTGCATGGGGGGGAGGAGAGAGAGGGATGAGGTGGGGAAGAGACATAGTTCATGAGAGTGTGAGAGGGGGAGAGAGTAAGACAAAGAGGAGGGATATAGATAGAGAGGGAGTAGGGGGGGAGAGATCAAGACAGAGAGGGACGAGAGGGAGAAAGAGAGGTGAGGTAGAGAGAGGGATAGTGATAGGAAGGGACGTAGAGAGGGAGACATAGAAGGGGGTAGCGAGAGAATGAGAGGAACGAGGGGATATAGAGGGAGACAAAGAGGGGGAATAGAGAGATAAATAAGGGAAGAGAGAGTGAGACTGATATTAACAATGACGAGAGAGAGAGAGAGAGGGTGGAATAGAGGTGGAAGAGAGAGGGGAGTGAGGGAAAAAGGGGTAGAGAGAGAGAGAGAGTGGAAGAGGAGGGGGATAGAGAAGGAGTCGGTGTGAGAGTATGAGGCATGTCAAGGTAAGGTCTAGCTCTAGGTCTTTCTATGCCTTGTGATGTCTAAATATTTCCATGCCTAGGTATCACCATGTATAAGAGTGTGAGTGAGAAAGAGGGAGACACACAAGGGGGGTAGAGAGGGAGAAGGACAATGAGAGTGAGATAGAGAGATGGGGTAGATGTAGGAGAGGGAGGACAACTATAGAGAATGAAGGAAATGAATTTTAGGAGCATGCACGCATTCCTGGAGCGCGTCCACGCCTTTTTTAATTCAAATTTTTCGGGCGGGATTTACAAAGTGTATGCTGACTTAGCTGGCTCAGATTTAGATTTGGGATGACAAACCTAGTTTTTTGGTCTGCAAATTCATAAAAACCTCCATTTTTGTGAATACCCCTCTATATCTATGTCTTTGATGTTATTTTTCTATAGGCTAAAAAATTTAGTTTTTGATGAAATTATAGACATATATCGAGTTGGCTATGCAGATTTCAAATATACAATTTTTTTTTAATTATTATTGTTTACTATTTTTAATCTATTTTTTCCTTCACATGTATCAAAATCCTAAAATACATACCTCTCTTATTTCTGGTATAACTTTTTCTTGGCTTAACCATTTCTCAAATAAGTTATATGTGGCACAAGAGAAGACTGATACCTATGATATGAAGGAAAAAAATTGATCATTTTAGAACCCTTTTACATTGCACGAACAAAAAAACATTGTAATTTCATGCATATGTTCACTTTGATAATTTTTAAAAAATATAATATTAATATCAAAATTTCCAAAAAATACACGACACAAGAAAAATGGGTTCTCTACAAGTATACAAGTTTTTGGAATGAAATTCCATCGCTAAGACACTCAACACCTGCATGAACAAAAACATTTACCTTATATTTTGTTGGAAAAATAAGATACCAATGTTAGAAAAAATAAAATTTGACCTAGTTATTCACAATGTCTATGAATAAGCGTTGTATATTAGGAAATATGATTCAATTTCCTATGTTTCATCTTCTTACACCATATTCAAATTCATTGTAAAAGTACCTTGAATAATCCCTCCAAGTTAACATATTATTTTTTTTCCAGGTTTGCATTGCCACTAACACATCATGAGAGACCATCATTATCTTTCACTCACCCTCTATATTATTTGGTTCTAAATAACCAAGAAAATCACCTGGATCAACTACTTATTATAGACCTATAAGTGATACTCCTAGATCCTTAGTCTTTGTCTTTGATCTAGGTGCTCTAGGCTATTTTATAATTGGTGTTTCTAGCTCTATTACTGATAGCTTAAATGCTAGAGCCACTAGTACCGCCTCTGATGTTTTTTGCCTAGCATATGGATTTTTTGCATTTGAAACACGATATTTATTTTCCTTTTCCATTGATGGTTTTATTGATGTTATTGATGCTGCTAGTAGATGTGTTACTAGATACATGATGATGTAGTCTATGTTATTGATGTTGGGTGTTGGACTTCTTAGGAAATGGAATAAATGACTTATGCTACTAGTCTAACTTAACTAGATAAATCTACATCTACGTTTTTTGGGTCTACTACTTAATAAACCGCTTATATATCCACCTGTTCATATGATACAAATGTTGGATAAGCCACCACATCTCAATCACTAAGATTACATATTGAATCACTTATTAATATTCTACTCCAAATGATGGATCAAATGGTTCAACTTCTAGGTCAACTACCCACCTTTCAACAAGTATTGTTAACCCTTCTTTGAAGTGCTCTTCAACAATTCCAACTGCATACAATTTGTTGGTCAATTTATTCTTTGAATCTTGAAATATTTTCCTGAATATGTGTGAATTCTAATTATTTTTATTCTGAGGTAATGGAATAGGATAAGATTGTTTAGGTGTAATAATTTCAACTACAATACAAGTCAGGTCATCCTTGAAACCCCTTTTCCTTAAAGCTTCATGAAAAATAAAACAAGCATATGTAGAAATTTAGATATCTCAATATTAATATGAAAATAGAAATTGAAATGCATAAAAAAAAAAATTCCTAAAATGAGAATGAATCATCGCATGGAATCCTAGATAATATATGGTATAATATGTTTATCATAGATGAAAACCTTTAGTTGAAATAAATAAAGAAAATGATGCAAGTATCACAACAATGTGAAACGATTTACAACAAATGCAGATATAAGTAGACATGGATGATTTATTTTTTAAACATGAAACACAAGTTTAACATAACAATTGTAACATCACCAACAACAAAACAAATAAAGGAATTACATGTATGTCAAAATTATGTATTATATATACAAATAGTAGTAGTACAGTGTTTGCTTGGAAGTCATGTAGAGGATCCCATACTAGAAATCCTCCTCTTAGATCATGACCTAACATCATCAACCATCGTGGATTCCTGTTGTAGATGAAAATAATAAAAAAATATAATGCCAAAAGTTCAAAGTATGAACATGAAATAAGAACAAAGTGACTTGCATAAAATCATAACATTGGGAACTCAGGACCTTGTATCCTTTTCACTCCAACTCCAACAAAATTTTACCATAAATTTCCTCCAACAATTCTTCATCAACTATTATTTTAGCTTACACATTTATCTCTTCTCCCTGCGAAGGTCAAATAACAAAAGTTCAATGTTGAAATAACCACATAAACATTAAATTCGAAGAGTAATTAACACTAGAAACGTGGAATTGATACTGTGAGAACACTTACCAGTGTTAGATCTACTAGATTAATAGAAAGGGAAGAGGGGAAGTCTCTAAATTTTGAGAGGTAGGAGGAGAACTCTCTAAATTGTTGGGAGGCTTGTAGCGGGGAGGGGAACTCTCTATATTGACAACAATATCGAGGGGAGGATCCTCTTTGAGGTTGAGTTCAAAAATACAAGAGGAAAATCATAGCCTTGTTGATATATCTGTTAGTTTTGTAGGGATAAACTACACACATCATGAAGTTTTTTTTCCTAACAAGTAATCAAAACAAACAAAAAATTTACTACAAAATAGTTTCTTACAAACTTCCATATCAAATGTGAGATCAATATTTAGTCTCAATGTCTCGACTACAAAAACATCATCAACAATGTCATTTTATTCATCAACAAACATAATATCATGTGTTCTCTTGTTATGCACAAAAACCTTAAAATATCACAATAAAGAAAAGTACACACCTACACCAATGTGAGCATGGAGCACAACTCCAATATAGATAATAGAGATGAGTTACACAATAACTTCTTATAGAATACGATAACCTCCTCTAAATACCTCAATACATTCTTACATCCAAATCACATGTTCCCTCAATAAGGACTACATGATCTCTATATATACATATTCACACATTTCACATGTGGCCCCTTTATTAAGTGTACCACTATTACATATACATTCAACCCCATATATGCCCCCTTAGGATCATATCATCTCACTTGCAAACAAGTTTTCTTCAACATCTATTAAAATGTATTAATGTCAATATACAAAGAAAAACTCTAAACGTGAATAACATTGGCATAATTGGCATAGTTAGGATAAAGAGTAATTTATAGTTTACCAAGTTACAATGTCATTTTAGTTTGGATAATATTGATTTCATGATTTATAACACTAGTTGGTGTCATTATTGATAATGTCAATGTCATGATTTGTATTTCCAAGTGGTGTCATGATTATGTTATTTAGGTGACATAATAAAATACAAATAGCATATAACACTTTTTTTTTTTAAAGAATAGGGAGTATTTATTGAATTATAGTTGAAGATTTGTCGGTTTTCCTAGTGACAATTGGAAAAGTGATTATGATTAGGATAAACATAACAATAAAACAAGATATAAATAACATAACAAAATTAAAAAATGAGAGTCCTTGTTGAATTAATATAAAAAACAAGCATATCAAACTGTATTAATGTTATTAAATCATAGCATGGCTATTTGTAGTTTGCATAACATAGAACTTCTAGATTAATGCTTTAATATCCATAAAGATTTTATTAGAAAATGAGAAACAAAATACATATATAAAACTTTAACATCTTTTTAAAATTAAACTTTACATATAAACTTCAAACATCTTTGTAAATTTGAAGCATTATTCTTGTTAATTGAAAAAAGCTAAATAATATTCTTGTTAATTGAAAAAAGCTAAATAATATGGTTGATTGATATAAATTGGACCAAATATTTGACATGTCACTGATATTGTTTTATTCAACTTTCATATATTTACTATGAATATAAAAGAAAGCATACATACATTAAAAAAATTCCATATCCACTATTAGAAAATGACTATTATTAAAAAAAAAATTAAATAATTTTTAAAATAATATTAAAAATATAGATAATATTAAAAATATACTCTATCCTATAGACATTAATAAAGCTTACAACATAGAAGTAGCCACAGCCACAACATGACACATAAGTCAAAACACCTGAGGCTGATATACCCTACAACGTAGAAAAAACCAGCTCCAGGACAAGTATCCTTACACACCAGACAGACTTGCAAGATTCCAAGCCAAAACCAAAAACCATGTGACATCAAGGCGATCGCAAAGGGAGGACCACGATGGCAGTGATTGATTGAGGCTGATATACCCACAGTATAGAAGAAGCCACAGACAGAAACATATTGAAGAGGAGATGAACTCAAAATACATGAACCTTGAACACCAGAAAAACTTATCATAAATATTAGTGAAACTTTGATGTTTTACAAGAATCGGGCCAAAAAACAAGTTACATCCGGATTACTGGACAAATCTATCATACACTTCCACAGACCTGGACTCTATCGCTCATGAATGTGTTCCTGACAAGACTGGACAGAAAGGATTTGCGCACCATCTGCGAAGTGATTATGCAGAAGAGTAAACCCTAAGGGTAGAGAGGTGTGATGCCAAGAAATAGAAGAACCAGCCGTTAGAGAGGTGTGATGCCAAGAAATAGAAGAACCAGCCGTTTGTAAAGATGATAAAGAAGAGTTATTTCTGTGTCCCTTAGAGAAAGGTAGAGAACAAAGTGCGAGAAGATATAGAACAGAGTGGGAAGCAGTTGCACTAAGAGCAAAATGAGTTGTCTAAAAATTAGATTTTTTTTTATGGGTGAAATTTCATTCAATGTTTTTGCAGGATTCCAGGTCAACACAACATCAAATGGAGCACCACGATAACAGTGATTGATGTGAGGTCGAAATGCTTACAACATAGAAGAAGCCACAGCCTGACACATAAGTCAAAACACCGGACGCTGATATACCCTACAACGTAGAAAAAGCCACATCCAGGACAGGTATCCTTACACACCAAACAGACTTGCAAGATTCCAAGCCAAAACCAAAACCAATGTGACATCAAGACGACGGCAAAGGGAGGACCACAATGACAGTGATTGATCGAGGCTGATATACATAGACAGGACCACGTAGAAGAAGCCACAGACAGAAACATATTGAAGAAGAGATGAACTCAAAATACATGAACCTTGAACACCAGAAAAACTTGGCATAAATATTAGTGAAACTTTGATGTTCTACAGGAATCTGGCCAAAAAAACAAGTTACATCCAGATTCCACGACAAATCTATCATACACTTTCACAGACGTGGACTTTATCGCTCATGCATGTCTTCCTGACACAACTGGACAGAAAGGGTTCCCGTCAGAACCCGGACATCCTTCAGATCCAGAGCCTGTAACCACGCGGAAGAAACCATAACGTGGACAGAACAGAGAAATGTCAAAGACCACCTATACCTGCGCACCATCTGAGAAGTGATTATGCAGAAGAGTAAACCCTAAGGGTAGCGAGGTGTGATGCCAAGAAATAGAAGAACCAGCCGTTTGTAAAGATGATAAAGAAGAGTTATTTATGTCTCCCTTAGAGAAAGGTAGAGAACAAAGTGCGAGAAGATATAGAACATAGTGGGAAGCAGTTGCACAAATAGAAAAATGAGTTGTATAAAAATTAGATTTTTTATGGGTGAAATTTAAATTTTGTATGGTTTAAATTGTATTTTTTAATATATAAATGCATTTAGTACTATAAAAATTTCACATGACTCTGGAATTATATAAACTTGGTGATTCAATTCTGAAGTATCAACAAATTTTGGTTAAAAAGTTGATAGGAAAATATATCCAAAAACTGCAAAAATGGAACATTTAAATTAAGCCATAAAAAAACTATCCACAGAGGCTACAAATGGGGTAATTTGTTTTCTAAAAATTTTGTAAATTCCTAATAGTATAAACAATCATATCACGTAAATTTTATTTTATAAAAAAAAAATGTAATTTCTATTCATATTAAAAATATCCCACATGTCTTCTCCACATTTTAAGATCATGAGTTCTTAAAAAAAAAAATTATTGCTACTAGTGAAAGATAACGTAAAAAAATAAAGCAAATCTTAAGGTAGTTGTGATAGAAATTTCGTTGCTACTAAGTAACTAAGTAAAGGTAATATAAAAAAATAAAGGCAGTCGTAAATCGTAAAAGGTATTTTTGATATGTATTTTGTTTTAAATTGGATTGTAATTATGATTGGAAATTTTGTGTTAAAAAAGGTGACAGAAACGTTAAGATTCTATATTTTTTTTTATGGTAAATATAGAAAAATTTAATCAGCTAAAAATTTGATATAATTGTTTCCAAAAAAAATTAAAAAATAGGTGAATTTTTTTTATTAGAAGAATTAGTAGTTCACATACAAACCTCTTATTTTATGATTTTAGAAATGAAAAATTTTAAATAGGAAGAGACTATATGTTTACTATGCAAACAAGGAGAGATTGAAGTGGAGATGCATGTGATGATATATTGTGGTAATGTGAAGATTTGAGTAGCTTATGTAGTTTCTTGAGTTTACTAATAAATAAAAAATAGCAATTATATCAATGATATTTTGAAAGACCATAAAAAATTGAGTATATTGCAAGGTGACCCATCCTTGACATAAATCTTACAAGTCTTCCATGGATGTAAATAACCATCCTAGATCTATCTTTACTATTGATATACCAAGCACTTTTGATTTATCAAATCTCTTAATGTGCAAACTATTTTTTAGAATGCAAAACTTAAGAAATGTTTGCATCTAAAGGAATATGATCCCTCTCGAAGTTGGTTATATCTAGGGTTAACATGGATCTAGGCTCGTTCCAATTGTGTGTGATCATTTCAAAGTTCTATATTCATCAAAAAAAATTGAGATAAAATAGAAAATTATACCATTCAAATTTACTAAGCATCATCTATAATGTAGAGAGTAATAATGTGTGAATACTAATAGACAATTCACACCTAAGAAAACAAAATGGTGGACATTAGCAAATAATTGAAAACCTCTTTGCAACACTATAAGTTGTAGTTTGAATTTGTATTGCACTCTATTGTTTCTTATTCATTTCACTAGATAATTTGCACTATCTCCATGTTGAAATCAATAAACTATTTAAATCAATGCATTGAATCGTTTTTTCTATCTCATTACTAAAATCAATGTACCCTATTTATTTTTCTTTATATAATTGTTGGAATCAATGCAGTTACATGATTTTCCTTAGGCATACTTCACATGTAGCATATCCATCACTTTCTTCAAACGATCTATTGGCCTCTCTAGAGTAAAAACTAGATTCTTCTTAGTATATTTTCTTCTTTTGTGTCTATAAGGTTTTCTTTTATTGTTATGTTCTTTATCACTATTTTCCTCATCATCAATGTCTTCCATTTTTTCATATGGACATTTAGTAGAAAAATGTCTTACTCTACCACAATTAAAAATTTTGAAGGGTACATTACCTTTGTATTTTCTAGATCCTCTTTTTAGATTTCTCAAAAATTGTGCTTCTTATATATATGATTCATGGCTAGCACAATCAAGGAATTTGTGTCCGTTTGTTATCTTTGATGCTTCAAAAGTTGCTTCCTTTTCTGGTGGCTTTTCTTTTTATCTCCTCATCTCATATCTAGTGAGAATCGCATGCAACTCATACATCGTCAGCTTCTCCAAATCCTTCATTTCTTCAATGGCAGAGAACTTGACATCAATTCTTAAGGGGAGAGACCTTGGCACCTTTTTCACAATAATTGGTTCTTCAACCTTCTCACCAAGTCGTCTAATGGTGTTGAAAATTTCATCAACTCGAAGGAAATAGGCTGCAACATTTTGTTCGTCTTTCATTTTCAATCTCTCGAACTATCTTCTATGAGATTGGAGATTTTCCTTCTTCACCTTGTCATCACATTCATAGATGTTTTGAAGTTTGTCGCAAACATCCTTTGTCGATTCACAATGCATCACCTTGACAAATTATGATTTTGATAGACCACACCAGATAGAATTCATGGATTTTGTATTATATTAACTAGGGTTCTTCATGATGTTGTCTATTGGTGGAGTTCTTGGGGTTGTATACCTAGTCACGACTCATTTAAAAATATCAAACCCAAGAGCCATTATATAAGTCTGCATCGTTATACTCCATAATTCATAGTTTGTTCCTTTAAACAATGGATCCCAATTTGTGGAGAAACCTTCTTGACTAGCCATGTGTGCTCCTTAGATATACTTTCCAGTGGTTAGATTATTTCTAAAGGAACGTAATCAGAGAGAGGGTGAATCAGTATAATATTCTTTTTAATTTAATTTACTATTCATCAATCATTCATTAGCACATTTAAACTCAAATCACAATGCAAAGAGTTTAACGTGGAAACCCTTGCGAGAGAAAACCAAAAAAATGTATCTTTATAAATGTTTGTAGGAATCAACCTACTATTACAAATCTTGGAGGAACCAACCTAATGGAGACACCAATATCTTCAACTAAGCACCAACTCAACAAGATATTGTGTAGTCACCAACCTACAAGAGACACCAATCTCCTTTGTTGAGCACCAACTTAGTAAAACATGTATAGTAACCAACCTAAGATATTCATACACATAGTACTTTTGACTTCACCTACATGCTTTATACTTCATTTATTTCATAGCATCATCATACCCTTAACTTTCATGCTCCAATGCCTCTCTTTGCTTCATACCCCAGACATAGATTCAAACCCTAGTCAAATTTACCCTTCATGCCCTAGCAAACCTCGTAGAATCATTCCAAGAATGCAACATCACAACCTAAAATCAACTCACTTTTCATCATTATGGCCTTATTTCTTCATAGTGTATGCTTAAAAATCTAAGAAAACGCCTCTTGCACACCTTTAGACCCCAAGAATACTCTCCATCTTCTCTTGCGCACCTCATATTTCGTTCGTCCACCTCATACCTGGTCTTCTTACTTGGATTCTCTTCAAATATGCACATTTGACCCATATTTATAGTGTTTTGTGCTCACTTTTAGGGCCGGCCTAGAAAGTATTAAAACTAATGTTCAAAATTTTATGGTTACTAGAAATTATTGGACTGGATTATTTTTGTGTTCGGGTACTCAATTGGATCATAACTCTCTTAGCATACTCAATATGATGGTCAAATTGATATTGTGAATAAATATTTGTAAGGGTATCTTTGTTTCTTTGCATATGATAAACAAACACAATGGGTCAAGTGGTTTTCCTCAACATAATGATGGTACAACACATCCTTCCATACTTCATCAAAAATGTTCGTAGTTATTGCACTTTATGGATATCATCCTCCATCCCTCACATCACCCTTGAAAGGGAAAATGAAGGTTCAAGCATTGGAGGACCCCATAGAAAACCAAAAAGAGGTTCTCAAACTATTCAAGGAAAACTTGGTTATAACACAAAATAGGAGGAAACAACAAGCAGATCAACATCGCAGTGAGAGGGAAATTGAAGTGGAGGATTGGTTATTTCCAAGGCTACAACCATACAAGAAAGTAAAGCAACAAAATAAGGAAAACAATTTATCACCCAAGTATTATGGTCCTATAAGGTGTTGCAGAGGATTGGAAGTATGGCTTACAAATTGGAGTTACCTCCATATTCACATGTAAATCCAGTCTTCCATGTTTCTTGCTTAAAGAAGATAATTAGAGACAAGATCTCAATTCAAACTATTTTACTAGATATCAATGAAGAAGTGAAAATCATACTAGAACCATAAACAATCCTTGAAACAAGGGTGAAGTTGTTACAAAATATAGCAATTACTAAGTACCTCATTAAGTGGAAGAACCTACCAATAGAAAAAGCATCATGGAAAGATGATTTATTTGCGTAGAAACATCCACAGTTAACCAAGTGTTGATGGAAACACTTGTTTGAAGGGGAGGGTCATGTTAATCCCCTATCAAAATATGCATGTTAAGTATAAAAGCCCATGTAAATCCCTAGATATTGATTTGTTGCATTTCTATTGTTATATTAGTATTTTCGGCTACACCTTTTAATTGTAATTATACCCTTGGTCTCCTATATATATATATATACACCAAGGAAACCTAGTTTTACGAACATCTCATCTTGTACATTTTTTCTATTGTAAAAGAATGTTCCCCCCTTCAAGAGGCTTCACATTCCTTCTTCTCTCTTTATCAAGGTGTGGAGTTACTCCTCTCTCTCATTTTATGTTATTTTGGTCATTTGGTGCATAACACAAATTCTCTTTTCCCTTGCTATATTTCTTAGAAATTTGTTGTCGGTCTAAGCTTAGTTTTGGTTGGATTGTGACATGGTTTGAGCATTCATTTTTATTATATTTGTGTAATTGTTCACTTTCATATCCTCTTTGGTCTCAATATCCATGATCTATTTGGTATATATTAGCAAATCCAAAGAAATTATAATAAGTTGTGTATTATAGGAGTTGTGATCTAGAAATCTAAAAATATTGAGGATATGGCAGAAGCGTGTACATTCAACCATTAGAATGAGGCACCATGATTGTTACTTTTCAAAGTTGTTTCCTATATTTATTTCAATAATTTTCATTTCTCTGAGGTTTGCTATTACATATCTTTCCTTTCTGGAAATAATTTTGATCTTGCATGGCATTTTCACTTGTTAAACTATTGTAGCTCCCCTAATGTGTTAAGTGAGGGGATTTGTAAAAGAAGTCACACGTCCTATTCTTTGTAATATTTAATTGTGCTTCTTAGTCACATCCTAAAACAAAGAAGCTACAAATAAATGGTTCACGCTACCTAAACATTAAAATATTAGTGGAATTGGGGCTTCCTCACATAACCAAGTCTAAGAAGATCTTGAAAATTTAGTCAAAGTGGAGATTCAACTAACTTGAAGATACCATCCAATAAGATTAAAGAAGAATACCATGTGAAGGATTTTTAGAAATATATGCAAGGTTAAAAAAATATTTCAATACATATTATTATTATTTAGGCTTGGCCAATCCTTTCCTAATAGGCAATCACTCCTATAGGCATGTAAAATCTACCAACTCCCCCATACATTATTTTTTAAAAGTAGTATAAGAAGAAGAAGTAAAAAATATCATTTTGAAAGGAAATTGAATTTATAAAAGGGACATGCAGATAACTCGATCTAGGCTATGGATGCCCATTGGTAATAGAGAAATATATGTGATGTCAAGGTGACTACACTGAGACTATGGATGATAATAAGTAGTGGACCAACATTGTACAAAAGTGAAACTACCTATTAGATAAAAGCATTCAACCCCATTTAAACCAAATCCCTATGATTATGACCTTCCTATTAAAATATTTGATTGGGTAAGTAATGTTTTAGAGATTCATGGATTCACCTGGTGTAGAGAGATAAGGAATGGAGGTAGAGAGAGGTAAAGAGAAAAACAGGGGGGGAGTGGGGGAGAGATATGGAGGAGGATACAAAGTGAAGGAGAGAGAGGGGTAGATGTAGGAGAGAGAGACAGAGAGAAAGAGGAGAGATAGTGGGAGGGAAGCATGAGGGTTTGGTGAGAGAGAGGCAAAGGGGAAGGGGGAAACAAATAGGAAATAATCTAGTGTGTACACATTCCTAGAGTGTGTGTGCATTCCTAGATCATGTGTGTGTTTCTAGAGTGTGTGTGCGTTATTTCTAATTAAAAAATTTTGGGGTAAGAATGACAACTCTAACGTACGCATATGTTGATTTTGTTTCCCCATAGTTAGGTTCAGGATGAAAAACCTAGTGGTTTGGTCTACAAATACATAAAAGCCTCCATTTTTATGAATACCTTTCTATATCTCTATTTTTTACTAGTTTTCTATATGCTACAGAAATCCATTGTTGATGAAACTATAGACATAGGTAGTGTTGGCTATGGAGATTCNCCCTTCAAGAGGATTCACATTCCTTCTTCTCTCTTCATCAAGGTGTGGAGTTACTCCTCTCTCTCATTTTATGTTATTTTGGTCATTTGGTGCATAACACAAATTCTCTTTTCCCTTGCTATATTTCTTAGAAATTTGTTGTCGGTCTAAGCTTAGTTTTGGTTGGATTGCGACATGGTTTGAGCATTCATTTTTATTATATTTGTGTAATTTTTCACTTTCATATCCTCTTTGGTCTCAATATCCATGATCTATTTGGTATATATTAGAAAATCCGAAGAAAGTATAATAAGTTGTGTATTATAGGAGTTGTGATCTAGAAATCTAAAAATATTGAGGATATGGCAGAAGCATGTACATTCAACCATTAGAATGAGGCACCATGCTTGTTACTATTAAAAGTTGTTTCCTATATTTATTTCAATAATTTTCATTTCTCTGAGGTTTGCTATTACATATCTTTTCTTTCTGGAAATAATTTTGATCTTGTATGGCATGTTCACTTGTTAAACTATTGTAGCTCCCCTGATGTGTTAAGTGGGGGGCTTTGTAAAATAAGTCACACTTCCTATTCTTTGTAATATTTAATTTTGCTTCTTAGTCACATCCTAAAACAAAGAAGCTACAAATAAATGGTTCACACTACCTAAACATTAAAATATTAGTGGAATTGGGGCTTCCCCACATAACCAAGTCTAAGAAGATCTTGAAAATTTAGTCAAAGTGGAGATTCAACTAACTTGAAGATACCATCCAATAACATTAAAGAAGAATACCATGTGGGAAGAATACCATGTGAAGGATTTTTAGAAAGATATGAAAGGTTAAAAAAATATTTCAATACATATTGTTATTATTTAGGCTTGGTCAATCCTTTCCTAATAGGGAATCATTCCTATAGGCATGTAAAATCTACCAACTCCCCCATACATTATTTTTAAAAAGTAGTATAATAAGAAGTAAAAAATATCATTTTGAAAGGAAATTGAATTTATAAAAGGGACATGTAGATAACTCGATCTAGGCTATGGATGCCCATTGGTAATGGAGAAATATATGTGATGTCAAGGTGACTACACTGAGACTATGGATGATAATAAGTAGTGGACCAACATTGTACGAAAGTGAAACTACCTATTAGATAAAATCATTCAACCCCATTTAAAACAAATCCCTATAATTATGACCTTCCTATTAAAATATTTGATTGGGTAAGTAATGTTTTAGAGATTCATGGATTCACCTGGTGTAGAGAGAGAAGGAATGGAGGTAGAGAGAGGTAAAGAGAAAAACAAGGGGGGGTGGGGGAGAGATATGGAGGAGGATACAAAGTGAAGGGGAGAGAGGGGTAGATGTAGGAGAGAGAGACAGAGAGAAATAGGAGAGATAGTGGGAGGGAAGCATGAGGGTTTGGTGAAAGAGAGGCAAAGGGGAAGGGGAAAAGAAATAGGAAATAATCTAGTGTGTACACATTCCTAGAGTGTGTGTGCATTCCTAGATCATGTACATGTGTTTCTAGAGTGTGTGTGCGTTATTTCTAATTCAAAAATGTTGGGGTAAGAATGACAACTCTAACGTACGTGTATGTTGAGTTTGTTTCCCCTTATTTAGGTTCAGGATGAAAAACCTAGTGGTTTGGTCTACAAATACATAAAAGCCGCCATTTTTATGAATACCTTTCTATATCTCTATTTTTTACTAGTTTTCTATATGTTACAGAAATCCATTGTTGATGAAACTATAGACACAGGTAGTGTTGGCTATGGAGATTCCA